>JAWRVF010001524.1:0-62265 GCA_036785485.1 Physcomitrellopsis africana | reverse complement strand
TACTTTTATTTTTATATAGAATATATCTATATAATCAATTCTTTTAAAAACATATGTAATATAAGTAATTAAAATCAAAGATTCATACATCCCAAAACTTATTACTTCTTGTAGTTGCAATGAAATAAACTTCAATGTATCTATGTGAATCAACAAAATTTGCTTGTTTAAATAATTAAGCTCCATTTTTTTTTTTATAATTTTTTTGACTTCTGTATTTTTTTTAAATGAAATATTTTTCTATGTTTGTTTAACCCAATCTTTTATTTATAAAATAAAACTTCAGATTTTGTTATAGATTTATTTTTTATTATATTCAATTAAAAAATTCTTCAATTAAATACAATCAAATTAAATTTATTACTCTTAGGATAATTTCTTTATGCACTTTGTTGATCTTGTTTATAGGGTCTTTTTCTAATGATTCTTGTAATCCTTGTTGCACAAGCAAATCTTTCACCTTCAACTACTACAATCTAAAATTGATCTTTTTGAAAAAAAATTCTATCTCATATATTTTATTTGAAGTTTTTGTTGTTATTGAATTACTTTAATTATACCAATTTTTGAAATAACAGACATAAAATTACATACAAAAAAAATAACATATAATAGAGTTGTTTTACTTAGGTCTAATTAAACACATTTATAATTATAGTTTGATCAAACTAAGTACTAAAGATCTTAAACCTCTTATTATTTATCAATAGGAGATTCTAAATGCATGCCAAATAGAATATGCACCATATTGAGAGAGCAATGTCCTTTCTTTTGTATGCTAAAAAGGAGAAGAATAATTAACAATTTCTTCCAACTTCCTTTGGAACATCCACAAGAGCAATTTATCAATAGTGGATAAGTATGCTATGTTCTATACATATTAAATAAAAAAATATACAAGGCATAATTACAACTTTAATATTATAATTTATAATTTTAAACTATACAAAAGATAACAACCTAATGTTTTTTAAAACTTGTGTCATTATATTTTAAAGAATGTAATAGTTTATTTTTAAGAATTAAAATTTATGGTTTAATTTTTGGATCTAATTGTATTGGTATGAAGATTTTTTTTTTCAAAATCTATTATATTCAAATAAACTTACTTCATAAGTATTATTCTATTTTTTATTTTAAAAAATTAATCTATAAAATATTAAAAATACTTTATAAATATAATATGTATTTATTCTAAAATTTGATTCTTATAAAATATTCTATATATATATATATATATATATATACATATATATAATGTATATCTTAAATAATAAATAAAAAAATTCTAAGTATTTTGTGACATGGTTAATATATATATAGGTTTAAAGTTTTACAAAAAAGTAAAAATGTTAAAAAACTTAGGAAATGAAAAGATGAGATACAGATATTTTAAGCTTGGTGGGCATTGCTGCTTCTTATTAAAGTGAATAACAAGAAGAAGAATCATCATAGTTCAGGAAAATAGAGAATAATACAAGATGTCACTTTAGAAGCTTTGGTGGAGGATGACAAGGATGGAATCTCCTACACACTGTAACTGTGTTTGAAGAGAAATAAAAAGACAAAAGAAGGATGGGAGAGGGACCCATCTTTGTTTCAATGGCCTTAGATATTTTGGGGCATTGTAGAGGCATAATGCACAAACTAGGTGGAAGAGAGGCTCATGGCAGCCATTGAAGTGATGGACTAAGACAACAAAAGAGAACAAAGAGGAGAAAGAAGCCATGTGAAACATGCTATCCATGTGCATAGAAGAAATGGAAAAAAGAGCAACAATAAAAATGAATAAAATAATGGGTGTTCTCCATGACATATTATATGTATATATCCCTTTCTTGTTTTTCTTTTCTTTTCTTTTCCAATAGGTGGTTGAAATAGTCTTGGGCAAAGAGGTTGAAAACTCCCATGGCAGACATGCTGACTCAAAATTATTTGACAACCCCTCACAAGAAGTTAATGTCAACATTGACAAGGGGGGATTTTCAATACTTAAAAAGATGCTTACAGCATCTGTATTGATTCTAGTGAATGTGGATGACTTGTGTTCTAGGGAAACCAAAAAGTAAAATGTTAGAAGCCCATTAATCAAAAAATACTCATAACAAACATTATTGACTTGATATATATATATATATATATATATAGTGGTGGAAATGGAGTGAGTTTGTAAATTTCAAGAAGTTAAGTGTTGTGATAAGGACATTAAAAAGAATAAAGTAAATACTACTGTGCATAGTCAAAGTTGATTTGAAAATTTTTAATCCTGCAAATTAATACTTAGTGTGGGTCTGAATGATGAAAGATCCTAAAACAAGTTCAAAACTAACATAATGTGCACACGATATGATTTTAACAAATTTATGATTACATTTAAAATATAATTAAGACCATAAATAATTTAGTTAGAAGGTAAACTTGGGTACAAGTGATTTTTCATGAAAAAAAAAACAAACAAACAAACAAACAAACAAACAAACAAAAATGAACTCTTTTAATTCAAAGATCTTACAACAATAATGGCCACAATGTATGACTTGTTAATAACCACATCAAAGTGAATTATTTAGACTGTCTTTCATGCCAAACTGTTGAAAACAGATTCCTCTATATTGAAGACTTTTGAGGCTCCATATTGGAAAAAGCTTATGAGAAAACACACCTTACATGCTAATGCTAAGTGGGTCAATCCTTGAAATGAAAAGAATGGTTCACCACAAACTTGTGGTCTGTTCACTCACAATCCAGTGATGAGCAATATGCTCACTCCTTTATTTATCCAGATCATGATTTTTTCATGCATAAGGATAAACCTATATGAAGAAGAATATATGTGTATACATGTATGTATGTACATACACAATTGATAGAATTTTTAACACATCCCGATTTTCAATTAATGTACTGTTTAGTAATTAGTATAGCCTACAATGAAAAACGAAGTTCATATGCATTCTTCCGACCATGATAGACTCATCCATCCAGACTCATGAACACATTCATCCAAATCATTACAGACTCATTCATTTGTACATATTTATTCATCCACTCCTCCGATCGAAAGGCTGTGTATCGATGAGCAAGCTCTGGTTTCGATTCCAGACCAATTGTTGAATAGCCGGTCTTGATCGCTGGTCTGGAAGTGACAAGAGTGCGAATTGTGAAACGAAGCTTATGCTTAAGCGATTTGGTCCCGCATGTCGATGGATCAATTAACAAGGAAGCGTGTTCCATTTCAGTTAGAGTCCACAATATCAGTATTGTCGTATTTCTAGGTTCATGATCTAGTCTATGCAGGATCCTTCCACTATTCTCATCGACCTGTTGTCACCATGTCCCCTGAAGGCTGCTTACTGTCAACGAGTTGGAGTTGTCCCAGTGAGTTTGTGCGACGCACCTCAAGCGCTAACTATCTCAGTGTTCCTGAGTGATTCTTTTCTTCTGTAATTCGAGTTAGTTGTTGTGGCGACGCTGTGGACAGATATCCTGCACACTGAATTTTTTCTAATCGTGCTCAATCAGGTGCTGTGTATTCATCTTCTGTTAGTGCTATTTAACTATCAAAGCCATGTGGTGGTGGATGTTGTTCATCATGGTATGAGTAACCGTCATTACTAACAGTCACTGTTCTGCGTTTCCTCTACTGTATGGACTGAGTTTTGAAGGATCTTGTCATCGCTCTGGATGGTGGGGGATCATTCCTACGATTTATAATATCCTTGTTGCTTATTCTACCCGTCATTGGACCTGGCAACATGAGTCAGCCATTACACACGTACAGGAGATTGTCAACAATTGGCATGATTGTTATACTTAGATCAATTTATTCCACATATTCATGATTTTATCAATCGGAAGGTTCCCAGCATCATAGCCAATTTAGATACCAAATACAGAGAATTTAGTTGAGAAATATTTAAAGAAAAATAGCAAGTGCAATTTTCTAATCATCGGCTCAATCTCTGCAAGTGGGCTAGAGGCTCTTGGCAGAGGAGAGTCAAATTCCTCCCCACTCGCCGATCGGACAAAAAAGACGTGTGATGACTACTCAACACATGCAGGTTCAGCACAAGATCGCCTCTTAGAATTTGACACGTCGAAGTTGATTAAAACGACAATAGCTAACATTTCTCTATGCAAGAAGAATGTATTTCTGGTGGACACTGTAGGTGCTGTGCCACGAACAGTTCAAAACCTACTCAGCACCTACAGTGTCCATCAGAAATACAAAGGTACTGAAGTATGAAAGAAATAAAACCTACTCAAAGCCAAGCATGATAAAGTAGATAACTTCAGAGTGATTGAGTTAAACTGGTAAGTCGTCTTGTTTACATTGCACATGAGCACATCTATATCCCAACCACTTTCTGACGCACAGCAGTCAATGAGATGAAAATCATCATGTCGTGTGAGAACAGGCACACCGGCTGTTCTACAAATTTCAATCAGGCTAGGAACCGCACTTAAACTTGAACCCCGATCTACGAGTGGAATGCCTGACCTTTGATATCAAACAGCTCGCGTACTATGCAAGGTTATTGAGGTGCTTTCGCTACATCTAATTCATCTACAGTGCTGCTAACTAATTGCATCGGAACTATCCTTCCAAATCCTTCAGGAGTTGAATGGCAGAGTTAGTGGATAAGCTGAGTCACAATAACACGGAGATGAACTTACAACCAACTACAAACTGGAGTAAAAACGATTGGTGTGTTTTAAAATAGGGTATAGTGTTAAGTTCAAGGACATCGGTATTAACAATGTGACAATGCACTACTGAGTTCTCAAACCACACCCTCCGGAACTACGAAATCTTGCTGGCATCAGGGTGGGGACAACTGAAGTTAGCAAGACTTCATCTTCACTGACGGAGTTTGCTACTTGAATCTTATATCCTGCAGCACTCGAGTCCATCTTCCTCGACTGTCAAGGTGAAACTGAGATGGAAGTGAAAAAAGCCTTGGTCTGAGACTTGGGCCAAAGCACAAGTGTTGAGCCATGCGGCATGCCTACCTACACATTATCCAGGTACTCTTCCATCAACATTATTCTCTCTAACAGGGTGTATATCTGACAAAACAAGGATGGAATGAGTACCATCATGTAACGTTGCCGAGGGGAATGAAGCCTGGTCCGGAGCATAATTTTGGCATGCCAAGATACATGGCTATGGGCCACACGTCATTCCCCACGAAAACGTTTCATTCAGCTTCACAAAGCTACTCCAAATGATCAAACATGTGCACACCCCACGGCCCTGCTCATGAAACAAACAAGGAATCTTGTTAACAGTGGTAACTTAGCGCAAAGGAATGTATCCTGGTCTAAAGATACTTGCACGACTTCTTTTCGTGTTCCCTGCTAGTTCTAGTAGCAGCTAGGAACCTGGCGTTTTTCCAAGGCAAATTCTCTCTACCCAACAACGTTCTATGAGGAGCAGTGATTATGTGCTGAGAAAGTCCAAGATGCAATAAATTATATTTGCTACATATTCTAATCTTTGTTCCTTTTGAAGGTAGTTGATAGGTCCTTTCAACCATTGATAGTTTCCCATACTAAAGCAAGAGGACCATCCTATTATTTGATCATTGTTGAGGCTTTCATAATTTTTTTCAAAAAAAATATTTGGAATACCATCAGGAATAGTTCATACCTCTAAAAGTATCACCAAACACCGGGAGTCTTTTCCAAGGTCATGATACCAAACATATTGTATCTCGCCATCAATTCAAGAAAGAACATGTTGTTCTTTAGGATCTTCATCTCTATTCCGTCATCTTGAAGGTTGTAATAGTCATAATGTCTTGTCCAATAAGTCAAAAAATAATGGCTCTTAAGCTAAATTTGATAATTGTTGATTTTCCATCTATTTGATACAAATAAATTCAAAAAAATAACAAAAAATGATACAAAATAGAATAAAACCTCTATTGAACTTGTTTTGCTTTATAGCAAAGATTTTCTTAAGTCTTCATCTTAGTTTTGACAGATGTTGTTGATGAAACATATTGACTTTTGCTGATGCATTTACTAGATTTTTGGATGGCTCTCATGTATGTTCACTAATATTGTATCTGCGCTAATATACAAGATATTCTAGCTGATTTTGGCACCGCCTTAAATGTAAGACCTCTTCTACTTCAAATTCTTTATTATTGTCCATTTCTATAAGAGGCGGTGGCATTTGTCTTTTTTCTTATATATCCACTATCTTGTATGGCTTAAGTAGTGATACGTGGAATATATAATGGATCTTCATAGATTTTTGTAGGCATAATCAATAAGCAATTGGATTGATCTATTCACAAATTAAAAAATAGTCTAAGCCTACGATAATCCAGCTTGTGACAAAGATGAATAGTCTTGATATTACAATGAAGTAACCATATCTTATTACCTACATAGAATTGAGTTTGTTCTTGTTATGGACATAAGATTTGCTCCAATAATTATTTATTTAATATAGATTGATAGAAGTACGTAAAATAAGTTAATTTGATAATATTTTATAGAGAAGCTTCCTGGAAGCTTTATAAACGCGGAATCATCTTTATACATGTTTATAGGTGATTGATAGGTTAGAAACTTGGCCAACAAACTAGCCACATATTGCACATGCTAATAGCTTGTGGAACAAGTTAGCCATGTGTCACACATGTTGGTAACTAGTGGAACAAGCTAAGTACATGGCATATATGAAGGAAACTTGTCTTACAAGTTTGATATGTGTCTTACAAATTAGACACGTGTTGGAGGTCCTATAGAATGCCACCACGTTGTCGTGTTATAAATCAAAACATAGTGTGGAAAACATAAAAGAATGTATTAAAATAAAAAGATTGAGATTAGAAGAAAGGTTGATAGAAAATTAGTAGTAAGAAGATACAATGGAAATTTACCTTGAAAAGTGAAATTTCTTCAAGTTAGTCCAAAAGAAAAGGTTGAGGAAGTGGAAAAGACATGGGCTAAGAGGTCTTTTTGACCAAGAGGATAAGGAAGACCAAGAGGGAGATAACAAGGAAGGGTCGTGAAGAAAGAAGAGAGAGAGTTTTTTTGGAAGGCATAGGATTTTTTTGATAGGCAGTATATGTTTTTGTGTATAGAGGAAGCTTGGAGAGGATTTTAAGTACAAGTTTTTATAAGTTTGTAGTAGACAAGATAAAAAAACTTATAGAAACAGTTCTCATGTCTTTTGATTAAGTATCAAGAGAGATATGAGTCGTCAAAGTTGCAAGTATCTAAGACTAGGGCAATGAGGGTTACTAAATTTCGGGCCTTGGTTCTTGCAAACCACTTGGACTTTAGTAGCAAAATTTGTTGGGTTTTTGTTTCTTATAGAGTTAACTACTTTGTGTCAAAATCTTAAGTCAATATGACTTGTGAGCAAAGAATTATGAGTGAAATTGTAACCGGTTTGAATAAAAAGAGAAATAGAGTGAAGGTAGGGTTGAGGGTTTGTATAGGTAGTGCATGTGTGTGGGTTTTTTTAGATATAAAGAGAGTTAAGAGATGAATTTGAGCGTGAAATTTGATAGACATGATCTATGTAAGTTAAGGAAGAGATGAGTGCAAGTTTGATACTCATTAGTCTTATAAATAAAATGTTATGCTCTTTCAAAGTGACAGGGGTCTATCTCCAATTCAGTGAAGTTTGAGGGAGCATATCTTTGTGATCAGAGTAGTAATTTGAGTAAACTTTGTTGGGATTTGTAGATATATGAGTCTTTTAAGTTGTGTAAAAAATTGATAGCTATTGGAGTTATATTCAAGGAGTTATAAGGAAAATTGTGGTCGGATCTAGAGTTGTAAGAAGGCAATATTAAAGAAGAAGGATGGAACCTATAACTCAAGTTTGGGGAAGACTTTTAGAGCAATATTTGGAAGGTGTTTACAACATGAGACAAGCTATAAGCCTACCAAATTTCAGCACTTAGGTCTTCTTTAATGAAGAGCAATGAAGGTGTGAAGCAAAGGGGGTCCAGAATCAAAGGCAGCATAGAGGGATTATTTTGACAACATGGTTCTATCTGACCACATGAGCTATAATCAAAAAGTTTATGGGGTTTGCTTCTTTACTTGCTTAAGTACCTTATGTCCAAATTTTGCTTCAATTGATATGATATCCTAGGATTTATGAGCAAAATTGAGGGGGGGTTTCTAAAGGCAGAATATGTTAGGGTTAATAAAGTATGTTTTTATATAAATTCTTCAATTTTATGAACTTTATGAATCTCATCTTGCATTTGAGAAACTAGAGGTAAAAAAGATCTAGTGTTTCTTAGGGCTAAGACTCTCACCACAACAACGTAATTCTTAGATAAATAGTATATATAGAGATAAGAGTGAAGCCTTCTTCATTCTTGTCAACTCCTTTCTTGTTTGTAGCCTAATTCAAGAGTCTCATGTATTTTCTAGTCTTTGGCAATAGCCATTCCAGTTTCTTCTTGAATATACATACCTCTTTATTTCTATCTTGTTATTTTCCTTTGACATAGTTTATATTAACTTATGCATCTGTTTTAGTTCATATCCTTGACAATTTATTCTGATAGACATCTGCATTGATTTTGTGTCCTTCTTGAGCTTCTTTTAATTATGCCTTTATTATTGTATGTAGCTCTGACAATCAATTTTTTAACTCTTCCGTCGTAAGATTATTAGCTTTTGAAAAGTCAAAAATATCAAATTATGGATGATAACTATAATTAATAAAAAATAGAATTTATTGAATATAAGAATGTATCAAATTATTATAAGCAAATTTTATCAATAATAAAAGAGTTATTTAATCATCTTGATGATAGTTGATGGTATATCTCAAATATTGCTCCAAAATTTAATTTACTCATTGTATTTGTCCATCACTTTGAAGATGAAAAGCTAAAGATAGTTTTATATCTTGCTTTAATATTTTAAAAAAGATTCTCCAAAATCTTGATACAAATTGTATCCCTCTATTTGATATAATATTCGTTGATAATCCATAATAATGATAGATATTGTTAAAGAAGAGTTTAGTTGTTTTTTTCACCTGTAATAGATTTTATACATAGTATAAAATGTGCCATCTTAGTGAAATAATCTACAATCACAAATATAAAGTCATATAAACTTGAATTTGAAAGACTTGTGCTAAAATCCATAGAAATAAAAGACCAACATTGTGTTGGTATAGGTAATAGTTGGAGAAGTATGTAAGACTGATGATGAGGAATTTTTGATCTTAAATAAATATTACACAACTATACAAACTCTTTAATAGTCTTCTATATTTGAGGCTACCAAAAATCTCTTGATATTAGCTCCAAAGTCTTGTTATATCCAAAATGTCCTATTGTATAGAAGTTGTGTTAAGCTTCAAGAGCTTGTAGTCATGCTTCATCTTCTGGAACATATAAGCATCCTTTGAAATAGAATAGATCATGTTTGAACTCAAACTTAGAATAGATCAAGATGTTGTCTAAATAATAAATAATAAAATCATCAAAAAACTCACAAAAAATATCATTTATAAGATGTTGAAAAGCGGTTGGTGCATTTGTAAGTCCAAAAGGCATAACATTATATTCAAAATATCTATATCTTATTCAAAATACAGTCTTCTATTCATCTCCTTCTTTGATGCACACCAGGTTGTATGCTCATCATAGATCTATTTTTGTATAGATCTTAATTTGATTTAGTTGATAAAGAAGTCGAAATATCAAAGATAGAGGATATTTATTCTTGATAGTAATCTTATCGAATCCTCAATAATCTATAGACATCAGTAGTGATCCATCTTTTACTTTACAAACAAGATAGAAGCTCCTATTGGGGATTTTGAATGGCGTATAAATTCTTGGCCAAGTTCTCATCAATATATTTCTTAAGTTCAATCAATTTATTTTGTGATAAACTATAGATTGGTCCAAATGGAGGTTGACTTCTCTCTTTGAGATTGATTGATAGATAATGCTTTAGAAGAATATTTGCATTCTTTTTCCAAAAAAACGTCTTAATAATCTTGATATTGACTTAGAATGCCACTTAAAGTCTTTCCACCATAAAAAATAGATGTAGCATAATTAGTAAAAAATGATCTTTCTTTTATTACATTCATAAAAGCTTTTGTGCCTAGAAGTACAAATTTTACTATACTAGACTTATGATTTTTCATTTGATTAACATGATTCTTATTAATGGTTTAAAAAAATCAAGTCTATAAGAAATCTAATCTATTTAAGGATTATATTTTTTTAGCCATGATAAACCTAAAATGACTAGATGAGAGGGAGATTTAATTATATCAAAGATTACGTAACTATTATGGCCATTTATTATTATATTTATAAGAAAGATTTGATGAGTAACATCTTCAATAAGAAGTTTAAAATATACTACGTGAATTTGCATGTCTTCTATTTTGAAATATATATATTAAAAAGACATTGGTGTTGCCACTATATTATAATAATGTTGAGGCTTTTTTGTATAATTCTTAGATCAAAATTTTTTAAAAAAATTATCACACTTCACAGCAAAATCAATTGCTTGATTCAATATTTGAAGATAAAGTAAATTAAGCATCAATTTCTTTACCTCATATTGTAATCCATAGAAGAATTGGCTAATGAGTGCAGCATCATTCCTTTTAGTATCAATTGCTAATTATCAAAATTGTAAAACATATGATGTCACTGATCAATTGCCTTGTCACAAGATATGAATCGTGTAGATTGCAATACAAATTGCATCATGTTTTTCATACATAGATTGAAATTCCACTAAAAATACCTCCAAATTATCCAATATTGAATCACGTTATTTAAGAAAAGAAAAAAACCACGATAAAAAAGAATTTGAAAGTAGTGTTCTAATAAACTTGACTTATGACCTTTAAGTTAGATAACTTTAAAGTTGAAGTTCAATCACCAATTGTACTTGATTGATGAATCCTTGAAACCTAGATCTTGTGCCATTAAACTTCTCCGATAAACTAATTTTTGATTCTCTGATGCTTGAATGGTATTTTATTGTAGGTGAAGGGATATGACTTGAAGTAGTTCCAATCATCTCTATATGTTCACTTTCTATTGATCTTGTTACTCTTTTTGATAGTATATTGAATTGATGCATTGCGAGCATTAACTCTCTAATTTGTTCTTGCATTTGTGCCATTGCGCTCTTCATTTTAGCAAGCTTTGCCATGATAATACAATAGAAAGAAAGAGTATTTATTCTCACTATAAAATAAAATATTCAAAAAAGAAAAAATAAAATAAAATAAAATTCTAAGAACAATATCAATTTAAAAGTGGATAATCCACAACTTCTAATATGCTTATGTCTTATCAAGAAAAAAAAGTAATCTACTCTTAATCAAGAAAAGATAAAGCTTTGATATTGTATCTTTATTCTTGTCAATTTGTTAAAGATACAAACTAAAATAGATGCATAAATTAGTAAAAACTATATCAAAAGAAAATGATAAAATAAAAACAAAAAAGTATGTATATTCAAAAAAAAATTGAAATAGCTATTGTCAAAGACTAGAAAATACAAAAGACTCTTGAACTAGACTAGAGGCAAGAAATGAATTGGTAAGAGCAAAGAAGGCTTCACTCTTGTTTCTATATACACTACCTATCTAAGAGCTATGTGGTGGCATTCTATAGGACCTTCAACACTACATGTCAAACTTGTAGACAAAATTCCTACATGTGCACTACATATTTAGCTTCTTTCACAAGCTATCAACATGTGCAACGTGTGGCTAGCTTGTTGACTAAGTTTCTAAGCTACCAATCACCTATAGATATGTATAAAGGTGAATCCGTATCTATGAAGCTTCTAAGAAGCTCTTTTATAAGATATTATCAAATTTATCTATTTTTACCTATTTTTATCTATCCACACTAATTAAATAATTATTGGAATAAATCTTATATCTGTGACAATATTATGGATATACATAATAGATAATCTTCTAAAAGACTATTCTTATATTTTATGTAGGAATTAAAACATGTTTAAAATTGATAGTAATAAATCAATATTTTATAAAAAAAGAACAAAAAATAAAAAAGATAATTCATAGAATCTCTTTAGAACTTATTTTTCTGAGAGAAATTATACTGTATATTAAAATAGAATTAAATAGTTATGAAATATTTTGAAGAATAACATATAAATTCTTATAAGACTTGACTATTTCTATATAAATTATAATATCTTCAAAAGAAGAAAAATAAAGATTATTAAAACTAAAAGAGATACAAAACTATCAAATCATATTTCTAAGGATTTAGCATATATCTTTCACTTTAAATACTGAGATTCTTTTACTATATGATGAGTAATATATTTTTTTAAGATCTAATTATATTAGCAAATATTTAAAATACTTAGTCAAATATCAATAAAAGAAATAATTTTTAAGTTAGATTTCTTTAATTTATTTGCTTTTATAAGCACTTTTGCGAAAAAAAGGCTAACCAATAGGAAAAAAAAAAAAAAAAAAAAAAAAAAAAAAAAAACTTAAAGTCAAGATAAATTTAATAGAAGCTTAAAATCTATTAAAAAATAATCTATTCATAAGATATTATAAAAAAAAACTCACAAATGCCAAGACTCATCTTTAACAATTAGAAGAATAGAAGGCTTTTATAAAAAATTAGAACAAGGATACAATGATACATAGTTGGTAATTAATATATTAAAGAATATTTTTAAAGTTATCAAAGATAGATAAGCCTATACTATATTTGAAGAATTTAAAAACAAAGCAAGCATACTATTCCATAAATAACAAGAAATTAAAGAAAAATGCTTCAATTATTATTCTAAGCTATACAAAAAAAATACCAAATTCACCAAAGATAAGAGCTATACAATAATTGATGACTAATATTTTATAACAAAAAATCAAAATAAAAATAAATAATGCCATTATTTTTCTATTTTTAGCAATAGAATTAGAAGATGTTATATCTAAAATAGCTTTAGTAAAAATTAGAAGACAACACAAAATAATCATAGAATTTTTTTAACAATTTTGGCATATAATGAAAACACACTATCTACAAATTTTTAAATTAGCCAAAGAAATTCGTTCTTGTTTTTGAAACTAAATTGATAAAAAAATATATATATAATATTTGATAATTGGCAATCAATTATATTATTAAATTTCTATAATGTATATCTAAAAGTCTTACAAATAAGGCTCTAACAAGTCTTTATGGTAATTATTAATGAAGATAAAATCAACTTTCTTCCTACACTTTATTATGGATAATATTTTAATCATTGAAAAAACTATTTACTTAGCAAAGATATCAAAATAATCTTCTTTATTCTTATGAATGGATTTTTAAAAAACCTATGATAAAGTATTATAGCCTTTTTTTGTTTTTAGCAATAGAAAAATTAAGACTTTATTAAACCTTTATCTTTTTTATTAAAATTCTTTTAAGAGGAATAAAATCAAATATTTTTATTAATAGAAATAAATTTTAAATTTATTTTTTCAAAGAAATAGAAGACAAGGTTATATTCTTATCTCATATATTTTTATTATCATTTTAAAAGTTTTAAAAAAAATAATTTAAGAAGTTATTTTTTAAAAATTAATTAAAAAAAATGTAAAAAATTAATTTCTAATATGCAAAAGATTCCATATTAATAATTAAAATATATATATAGGATAAAATTTACCTTTTAATCCAAATTACAACATAGCTTTAATTAAGAATTACTTATAATTTGTGGTGTAAAATATATGGAATAATAAATAACCAAAAAAAAGAAGAACAATACAAAACAAATGAAATATGTGCAATTAAGCAATTGCACATTGCAAAACTAGTCATAGTCTATTCACTAGATTTTTATTTAATAAAAAATATAAATAGAAGTAAAAAATTTATTTTTAAATAAATAATTTTATAAATCTTTCTAATAATGTAAAAAAATTATAAGTCCAAGTTATTATGAATAAATTATTATGTTTTAAAGATAGAAAATATATAATATAAAAATTAAGTAAATAATTTTTATCTCAAGAGTAACTTGCTTAAGAGATCAAGAGTTCAAATCTCACCAAGGCTCACAAGTTATATATAAGAATGTCCTAGAGAGGCCACTAGGCCTTAGTTTTATCCTCTTATCTACATCTAAGGTGCTACAACCTATACAGGACTTATGCACCTCCTTTCCTACAAGGACTATATTAGTAGAATTAATTTTTTTATATTTTTGACTTCACCATGGTGTTAAAAAATATCTAGTTAGCCTAGAAATCTTGCACTGCCTTCAAATCTTGCACGGCCTTCAAATCTGGTCGCCTAGGCAGGAGCCATCGCCTCCATAACTTGAAGTCGTCAAAGAGCTTGTATCGAGTAAGCAGGCGCTGCGAGACTCCCTCCCTCGCTCAAGTTGTGGAAACAAAACTCAAACAGAAACCCTGAAAGCATCGAACGAAAGAATCCATGACGTAAACATCACACAACGCCTAGTGATTTCCCAACACCGAAACCGCACTCACCTGCCAACCACTTCGAGTAAATACAAACCCTAGACCTCTGCCAAAATCTCCACTTGCACACATCCCGAAATAATCCAATATGCAGCAGCATACAAACCCTCCGACCAACCAAAATGATCGGAGATATCGATCATGCAGCCGCGTACCTACCCTCCGCCCAACCAAAATGATCGGAGTTATCCAACATGCGCACGAAAGATCAATTCCTCAGACCGTTGCTATATCACGACATAACCATTGCTGTTATAAAGTTACGAATACTAACATAAAATTCGAGCGTTGCTATATCACGACATAGCCACCGCTGTTATAAAGTTACAAATACTAACATAATATTCGGGAGTCAAATGCACTCACGTTGTGATTCCACGCCATTTTCCCAGTTTCTACTTCTCCGTAATCATTTCCAAATATCATTCTAGTATTCGGGTGATCCCAATCACTATTCCGATACGTGATAAAATTAATTTAACATGGCACTACAACGCTCTAACGTCGTCGTGCTTCTCAAATGCACATTATTTGATGCACGTGAAGAACGACCTCGCTTTGAACTGGACATACTGGAACCCGCGATCACACTATAATTCATGCTCTGATAGTGCCACAACGACATTCTTAGCTCTACTAAAAGAAGCACGGCATCGGAACAGACGAGGCAAAGCGCAGCGAGAAGTAAAAAATCATCAAAAAAAACATGAAGTTGGCCGACGCATTAGGGTGACGACGGAAAGTAAAGTCCGAGAGCACACACCGTTCTGGAGCGTAATGTTGGAGTTGTCGGTGTCGACGGTGTACAGAATGCCTTCGTAGCGAATCTCGATCTAGGACGTGAGACTGATGAGACTGCCGATGTAGGAATCGATAGCGTTGGGGCTGCGCCCCACGGCTCCTCCCTACCCTACCCTAAGCTCCGCCCGCCCTGCATCGCAATGCTGCACCGATCGTATGTCTGCCCCGTGCATAGCGTTGCAGGATCCTACATGAGTTTTAGTGATCCTGCATGAGCACCGGCACAGTGCCACTGCCTCCCCCGAACGCCTGTTTCCATCCCAAAGGCGCTGCCCTCACCCCACCAGGCCATCTTCACGCTCGCCCTCCCACCCCCCAACAGGCCATCTTCATGCTGTTCTTCGCACCCTTCAGCGACATGCAAACCCTAAAACTCCCGGTATCGTATCTATCGCCATCGACACCAACACCCATGTGATGCTTGGTACCCTCCTGCCCGCCTGCCTGTCTACCTTCGTGCCGGGCCAACAATTTCGTAACCACTTCTCGGGGCTAAAACTCCCAATTAGCCAACGCCCCAACAACAGCGAAGGCAAGCCACCTCTTGCTCCAAAATGCATGCGCGCGGAACGTCTCAAGTGAGCGGCACCTCCCGTGAATTTCTCGGTGCTGGCCAAAGGTGCACAGGCAGCGGACCGCGACGAGAAGCCAAAGTGGCCTTGATGTCCCGCCGCGGTGTCCCGAACTCCACTTCTCACTCCTACTTCCAACTTTTTCCCTTCTTTTTTACTTTTCTCTTTCCTCTTAAAAAATAATCTTCTTTGTTTCTTTACTTTTCTATTTGTGGTTGAAATTTCTTATTCTTTTTATTTTCTTAGTTTTCTTTTCTTCGTCACGTAACTCGTGCCACGTCACCTGGAAACTTTAATTTTTTAAAAAAAACAGCATATGACAAGGCATATGACATGGCATATGCTATATCATTTCAGACTTAAAAATCAATATTCTTTTAAATAAAATACTATATGATGTAGCTTATGCCATGTCATTTCAGACTTGTAACTTTATTTTTTAAAAATTACTATCCAACATAGCTTATGCAATGTTACTTGTATTTTTTTCTTTCTTTGATGAAAAATGAAAATAGAAATTACTGCTCTACAGAGCTTATGCAACGTCATTTGAGAAATGCACTCACGTTGTGATTCCACGCCATTTTTCCAGTTTCTATTTCTCCGTAATCATTTCCAAATATCATTTTAGTATTCTGGTGATCCCAACCACCATTGTAGCACCAAGAATCAGGTCTTCAAGGTGAACAGCCTCTAGTCGATAGAACAATGTAGGTAAGGGAAGTCGGCAAAACACATCCATAACTTCGAGAAAAGGATTGGCTCTGAGGGTTGGGCCTAGGGGTCTGTGCCTTGACCACGTAGGCTGTCGGAGGTCTGCCCGAGCTGCTCTCGCGGCGAGGGCGGACCCCCGCGTGCGGACCGGGCGACGGACACAGAATGTAGAGGCGGGGCTCAATCCCCGTCTCGGCTCTTTCCCTGGGTGGTGAACAACCGACTCAGAAATGGTACGGACAAGGGGAATCCGACTATTTAATTGAAACAAAGCATTGCGATGGTCCCCACGGATGTTGACGCAATGTGATTTCTACCCAGTGCTCTGAATGTCAAAGTGAAGAAATTCAACCAAGCGCGGGTAAAACGGCGGGAGTAACTATGACTCTCTTTAGGTAGCGAAATTCCTTGTCATCTAATTAGTGACACGCATGAATGGATTAACGAGATTCCCACTGTCCCTATCTACTATCTAGCGAAACCACAGCCAAGACAACGGGTTAGGTAAAATCAGCGGGGAAAGAAAACCCTATTGAGCTTGACTCCAGTCCGACTTTGTGAAATGACTTAAGAGGTGTAGAATAAGTGGGAGCCCTCAAAGCATGTGTCGAGAGCTCCCCCGCGTTGCCGAAACATGGCGGCGTGAGCGCTTTGCATTACAATTCCAGACGATCAGGGAGATGAATCCTTTACAGGCGACTTAAATATGGGATGAGGTATTGTAAGTGGTAGAGTAGCCTTGCTGCTACGATCCACTGAGATTCCGCCTCACCGTCCCAGTGATTTATTACCTCCTTCCCGCGCCCCAACTCCCGGGTGACTTTTAACACCTCTCTCCGGCACTTGGCCTCCTGGCCCCGGTCCTACTCCCTGGTGACTTTTGTTTTTTGCGCTCATCTTGCAACAATTGGCCTCTCCGCCGGTCTAGTCCAGGGTGACTTTTTTACGTGTTTTCAGCTCTTGTGTTTTAATGTCTGGTGTAGATTTCATTTTTTCGCAATTGTGCTAGTTCCAGGTGTCGTGGCGTGGATGGTTGATGGGATGTGGGAGGTTGTTGTTGGCATTGGAATCAAATGTGGCAACGAATCCAAGTAGATTTCCAATCAAGCACCACATCGCACCACATACACACGTGTTTGTAGCAATGATTGGATTTTATGCGTATAGATGGTTCAGACTGTAGGGTTCAAAACCAAGGGTATGGAATACAAGGTTTTAAGGTTTGATGTTCGATTTGTAGGATTCAAATGTACACACATTTTATTTTATATTTTTGCATTGTGATAATAAAACAAAAAGTTCAAAACACAAAAGAGAAAGCATAAAAATCTGAAGAATAATGGGTTTCAGATTTGTCATTGAAAATGCAAGGACCATTCATCAAGCAAGCAAGTCAATGTGAGTAGGAGGGTTTGGAATAAGGAGGTAACGGTTGTGGGCTTTTGACGTGGAGCGGTGATACCAAGGCTACTACACCAGATCCCATCAGAACTCTGCAGATAAGCACCTTTGGGCCGGGGTAGTATTGGGATGGGTGACCTCCCGGGAAGTCCCGGTGCTGCATCCATTTTTGCATCTGACGTCCAAGGTGGCATCATCCGAGGTGGCATTCATTACCCGACATGGCATTAATTACTTGATACAATTGGTTAAATGTTATCTTTTATAATGATTTTTAAAACAGAAAAGGAAAAACAAATATTTCAGTCACACACAACTCTATGAAATAATAAAGAAGCAAATTATTGCTCAACATTATTAACAGCCTCATGTACTTGAAATGAACCTCATTTTTTTTAAAAAATAAGGGAATCACGTGCAAATTTTGAATTTAGGGTTTAGGATTTTAGGGTTTAGGATTTAGGATTTTAGGATTTAGGGTTTAGGATTTGTTTCTTCTTTTGATGTTTGGATCTTAAAAAAATTGTTTGCAAATTCCAATCAATATCATAATTACGTAATTCAAATCAAGGGAGTTCAATGACAATAAGATTTATTAAACATTGAATAATATTGAAGACAATGTGTGATACTTGATATCCTAGTACTACTTCCAATAATTGGGTTTCTTCAATAACATCCATTGATACAAGGTTTTGTCCATCAATGACTTCAATGGATATGGAATGGATCTTCTTTATAAATACTAATTTGTACTTGGTTGCAAAATCTTTATCCATAAAGCATGCTAAGGCTCCTATATCTAAAAGGACTTTAGTAAAAATCTCATGTCTTGAGATTCTTATATGTACAAGAAGTATAAAATAAGATATTGGATTTGGAGGTAGGAAGTGATATTTTTTTTGATAATTTAGATTAGAGGATGTTCAACCGTAAGGTCCTTACTGTAGCTAGACGTCTTTGTTTTTTGACTCTTCTAATTTAGATATTATACCTTGTACCTTGAATTTTCTAAACTTGTTTAGACAGTTTGCTATCTTGTGATTAGGTCTTCCACAATATAGACATAGATTCTCTTATCGATGTCTAATCTTCTATGCTGGTATTAATGACTTGAATTGAATTATATCAATTTATATGGATTTAGGATATATTAATGGCTTTTTTTAATGTTCTTGAGGATATAACAGATGTACCTTGATAGGCATTGCTGAAAATTGATCACATCTCTATTTGATACATGAATTCTTCTAAGCTTTCAACTCTTGGCATTTTGATCAATAAATTCTTTAGGTCGGCTTTTAAGCCATAATAAAATTGAGCCATAAAAGCCTTATCATTTCAATGAAGATCACAAGTAAGTTGTTCAAATTTTAAAACATACATCACAACTGAATGTTGTTCTTGTCATAGGTTTTGGATATTCCTTTCTTCCACCCTTTTTCAATCACTGTTTTTAAATGTAGTAATAAATCTTTTCATAAAATCCTCTAAATTTATAGGATTAAAAAATTCTTTTTTAATAATAGAACAAATCATAATTGAATACTTCTTAATAAAAAGGTGGCTACAAAAGTAACTTGAGTAAATCCATCCAGGTAACGAGAAGGATATAATCATAAGTAGAGTCATACTTGTTGCACAAAATTTCAAAAGTTGAATCTTGTTCCATCAAATTTATCAAGCATACTAGCCTTTGGCTTCTTCATGACAATCTTTGGAATTTCTAGAGAGGTTATGTGCATAGCTTGTCTATCACCTGCTTCTCTCAATCAAATAATCTCTTATTGCAAACTATGAATCTTTCGATTAGTTTCTTTGGATACTACCTTCATTTGAGGTTTTTTTTTTGGATTATGATGGAATGTCATTTTTTCTCATATATTATTCAAAAGTGTTCAAAGATTTGTAAGGATCGCCACTCTATTCTCTGTTTGTGAAGATGCACCTCCTATGACTTGATTTACTTCCATATTGACAAAGAAAAAATCAACAAGCCTTTAATGTAGTATTTTCTATACTGAAAAGAAATGTTACTAAATAATATTAATTTGGAGGAGGATAATCCACAACCTCTAAAATACAATAATATATCATAGAAAAGGAATAATCCACTCTTTCTAAAAAAAGATCAAATTGTAATACATAAGCATATCAGTCTATATGGGAATAATCCGTACTCCTGTAGAACGTAACAATATTTTCAAGAAGAGAGATAATTCACTCTCTATTAAGAGATCAAAGCTTTGATATGATTATTTAGATAGTCTTGTCAAATTGTCAGGGATGCAAGATAATTGATTAGCAAATAGACAAGGAAAAGAATACAAAATTAGATTGATTTTAAGAACAAAGAATTAAATGGTTGACAAGAACAATGAACTAGATGATTGACAAGAACAAAAACTAAATTGATATCAAAAAACAAGGCAATACTTTAGATTGCTCTAAGATTTGTGTTGGCAAGACCAATGTGTATCTTAGTCTTGTCTCTTATTTATACTATAAGGTCTATGTCCTATTGAACTTTCTACAAAAGCTTCTAAAAATATCTTAGAAGATTCTAAAAGATTGAAGAAGATTTTAAAAGATTGAAGAAGGTTTTGGAAGACTAAAGAAGATTTTAGAAGACTAAAGAAGGTTCTAAAAGACTAAAGAAGATTTTAGAAGGTTCTAAAAGATTAGAAAAGGTTCTAAAAGACTAAAGAAGGTCCTAAAAAGTTTTAGAAAGTTAAAGAAGATTCTAAAAGACTGAAAAAGATTCTAAAAGATTCTAAAAAGTAATAACTTGAAATACATCTGTGACAAAAAGTTGAGTATTATTGGAATTGAAAGATATTGAATAATGTTAAAGACCATGTTAGATACTTGAAACATTGTACATTTCTAATTGATAAACCCTAAATCCTAAACCCTAAAATCCTAAAATCCTAAACCCTAAACTCTAAATCCGAGGCCTTATTAGGAATTAGGAATTGTTTTTAAAGGGGATTCAAACATCAAAGGCTAGAATCATCAGGTTTAGATTTTTGGATATGGTATAGGTGCAAATCTTACATGATTTGGACTTTTTATAAAGAAGTTATAGGCGCTCAAAGTTAAGATGTCGAATTTGGACCTACTATCACTCTTTTGGATATAACTCGCGCATACATAGAGCAATCAAGAATCGGCGACTAGGATTGGAAAGCGCATTTTTTTTGCTACACTTTTTACATACTCTCAATAAAATCCAAGCTATAGTCAAGGAGATATTGTGAGTTAAAGTCAGTGCTTGTAAGCTAAAGGTAGTAAGTGACCCCGCTTAACTAGTGGTTACATTATGAGCTATATCTAACGCAATTTGATAGATTTTTTGTTCAAAATATTTAAGAGTATATATATTTATGTCACAAGACTATGTGAAAAAACTTTGTAGCATTAGGATTTTGGATTTGTGAGATATAAGGGAAATAGTGCTCAAGTGTCTTTGAGCTAGGGTTTTAAGCACCTGCTAGGGATTTTGAGATATCGGATGATCAGAAGTAAATTTGCAGTTGATATATTTTTTGGTAAAGCTCAAGGGTGAATTCTATCTTAAATCAAAAATTTGAAGAGAACAAAATGGCTGGATCAAAAGATATAAATTTCTAAAGTTTGGGAAGAAAAACATCCTTTGTAAAAAAAATTATTTTGAAGGGTTTTTGTTGCAAATTTGGACTTTTGTGTATACTAAAGGAATTTTTGGAAGTCAAGACTTCATGGGGGTATGAAAGATGGATGTATAGAGCCATGATATAACTTTGAAATATAGATGAGTCTTTAAAAGGTTCTTAAGGATTTTCTACATGTCATAGAAAGGTCCTATGTACAAACCTACTTAAAAATAAGAGGTTTTATTCATATAATACCTTTTTTTCTATATTACTATGTATTTGTCCTTCTTATTAAGGACAAATAACTCATTAGAGCCTAGCCAATAAATATTAAGTAAAACTCTCTATAGCTAGGTACCTAGTGTATTCCTAGATAGATGATCATGCCACACGACACCATGGTGAACATTATTTTGAGTTCTTGAAATGCCTTGTCCGCTTAGAGTCTCCAATCTAACTTATCCTTGCATGTTAATTAAGTCAGAGGGGCAGCAATTTGAGAGTAATTTTTTATGAAAATTCGATAGAAGTTGGTAAATCCAAGAAAGCATTGTACGACTCTTATAGTCTTTGGAATAGCCCGCTGCTTAACTACCTTGACCTTCTTGGGATCCATTATTAAACCCTCAGTAGATACAATATATCCCAAAAATTCCATCTTTGATTGATGAAATTCACATTTTTCTAACTTGGCATATAAACCTACATCTTGTAGCTTTTGTAATACCAACTTCACATGCTCCTCATGTTCTTGAGTAGATCAAGATATCATCAAGGTTGTCCACTATGAACTTGTTTAGGTGTTCTTGAAAAATATCATTCATTAAATGCTGAAAGATAGCAAGTGCATTAGTCAATCCAAAAGGCATGACATTATACTCAAAATATCCATACCTTGTCTAAAATGCGGCCTTCCATTTGTCTCCTTCCTTGATCTGTACTAAATTGTATGCTCCACAAAGATCGATCTTGGTATAGATCTTGGCTTGGCCAAGTTGTTCTAAAAGTCCTGAGATTAGTGGTAGCGGATAACGATTCTTCACCATTATCTTATTCAATCTCCAATAATCAACGCACATACGCAAGGACCCATCCTTCTTCGTTACAAAGAGTATAGATGCACCTGCTAGAGATTTTGAATGCCTGATGAAGTTCTTTGCAAGATTTTCATCAATATAATCCTTCAATGCCAAAAGCTCATTTTGAGACAAGTTATAGATTGGACCAAAAGGCGGTTGCATTCCTTCTTAAAGATCTATGGTACAATCATATGGTCGGTGTTCTGGCAATATATTGGTATTTTTTTTTTAGAAAACATCTTGAAATTCACGATATTGCTCCAAAATTATTGTCAATGAAGTCATATCTTTTTTAGTTGGAGTTGCATAAATAATATATGGTGTACCTTCTTTAATCGATTGCATAAAAGCCCTTGCTCCAACAAATAAAGGCTTACCAACTTGTGACTTTCTTTGAGATTTTTTTTCATGGATTTCTATTTGAAACGTAATCTTTTGTGACTTCCAATCTATAGATAGCTTATACCTTTCTAACCAAGAAAGTCCTAGAATGATAGGACTTGAAGGAATCCTAACAATATTATTAGGACTACTAATATTGTTAGGACTACTAATATTATTAGTACTAATATTATTAGTCCTAACAATATTATAAACATAAAATGGCTACTATGGTTTTCAAAAGCTACTTCTATAAGCATTGTTTCATGAGTGACACTATCAGAGGATAACTTCTATCAAATTTTCATAAAAAATTACTCTCAAGTTGCTGCCCCTCTGACTTGATTAACATGCAAGGACAAGTTAGATTGGAGACCCTAAGCGGACAAGGCATTTCAAGAACTCAAAACAATGTTCACCATGGTGTCGTGTGGCATGATCATCTATCTAGGAATACACTAGGTACCTAGCTATAGAGAGTTTTACTTAATATTTATTGGCTAGGCTCTAATGAGTTATTTGTCCTTAATAAGAAGGACAAATACATAGTAATATAGAAAAAAAGGTATTATATGAATAAAACCTCTTATTTTTAAGTAGGTTTGTACATAGGACCTTTCTATGATATGAAGAAAATCCTTAAGAATCTTTTAAAGACTCATCTATATTTCAAAGTTATATCATGGCTCTATACATCCATCTTTTATACCTCCATAAAGTCTTGACTTCCAAAAATTCCTTTAGTATACACAAAAGTCCAAATTTGCAACAAAAATCCTTCAAAATAATTTTTTTTACAAAGGATGTTTTTCTTCCCAAACTTTAGAAATTTATATCTTTTGATCCAGCCATTTTGTTCTCTTCAAATTTTTGATTTAAGATAGAATTCACCCTTGAGCTTTACCAAAAAACATACCAACTGCAAATTTGCTACTAATCGTCCGATATCTCAAAACCCCTAGTAGGTGTTTAAAACCCTAGCTCAAAGACACTTGAGCACTATTTCCCTTATATCTCACAAATCCAAAATCCTAATGCTACAAAGTTTTTGCACATAGTCTTGTGACATAAATATATATACTCTTAAATATTTTGAACAAAAAATCTATCAAATTGCGTTAGATATAGCTCATAATGTAACCACTAGTTAAGCGGGGTCACTTACTACCTTTAGCTTACAAGCACTGACTTTAACTCACAATATCTCCTTGACTACAGCTTGGATTTTATTGAGAGTATGTAAAAAATGTAGCAAAAAGAATGTGCTTTTCAATCCTAGTCGCCGATTCTTGATTGCTCTGTGTATGCGCGAGTTATATCCAAAAGAGTGATAGTAGGTCCAAATTCGACATCTTAACTTTGAGCGCCTATAACTTCTTTATAAAAAGTCCAAATCATGCAAGATTTGCACCTATACCATATCCAAAAATCTAAACCTGATGATTTTAGCCTCTGATGTTTGAATCCCCTTTAAAAACAATTCCTAATTCCTAATAAGGCCTCGGGCAACCTCCTTGAAGTCCATTGGGCATGATTTTTGGCCAATTAGAATAGAAATTTCTATCATCCACCTCCATTCATCCACATGAATGGCCAAGCTATCTTTTTTATACTAAAAATCTTTTTCTATTCCTTCTTCTTATCAGATTTACATACTTTGTGCTTTAAGGACTAAATTAAAGAAGTAAGCAAGATCTTAAGGATCACTAATGTCTAACAAAGGTGACTTAAGATATATAAAAGTTATTGCCAAAGTAAAATTAACCTCAAAATCACTTATAAAAAAAAAACAAAAAAATTGTATAAATCTCTATAATAGTCTTTTAAATAGATTCCTTCTAAACTAACAATCTAACCGCACTTTAAAAGCAATAAGGTCCATTGTTATGGCTCTCATTTAGTTGTGAAGTAAATTGTACATTAAATATATATATATACAATATTTTTACATAATAGCCAAACCACAACACGACAACGACTCTAGTCTTGGTACATCCAAACTTTATAAAAATATTTTATATGGAGACCAATGCTTTAGAATTTATATTAGGGGCTGTACTTTTACAAATGGGTGAGGACAAGAAATTCCATCCTGTTGCATTTTATTCTCAAAATTTTTCTATTGCCGAAAATAACTATGAAATCTACGATAAGGAGCTGCTTGCTATTATGGATTCATTTCAAGAATGGCATCATTTTTTGGAAGGAGCAAAGCACCTTGTCACTATATACACAAATCATAAGAACTTGGAATACTTCATGTTAACTCGGGTTCTTAATCGTCGCCAAGCTCAATGAAATATATCGTTATCTCGATTTGATTGAGTTATCACTTATCAACTTGGCAAGCAACAAGGATTAACTGATGCTTTATCAAGAAGATCATATCTTACACCAAGGATAGGAGAGGCAGCATTTGACTAACAATATGCTATTTTGTTGAAGTCGGAGCAATTTTGCCTTTGTGCCACTATTACATCAATACCAATTGATTCTGATTTCCTCAATCAGGTGTGTGATATAACCATCAATGATGTTTTGGCCCTTGATATTAAACATCACCTCAATCAAAATGTTGACAAATTTAAGATTGAAGAAGACCTTCTATACTTTGAAGCATGTTTGTATATCCTAGAAAGACCAACACGATTGCGTGCTCTTCAATTTCGCCATGACTTTCCAACTGTCGGGCATTTTGGGTTTAACAAAACTCTAGAACTTATCTCTCAAGATTTCTAGTGGCTTCAAATGTGGAAGGCTATAAAAGACTTTGTCTTCTTTTGTGATATTTTTTCAAGGTCCAAGAATCCCTGACATTGCCTTTATGGACTCTTACAACCTTTGCCTATTCGAAGGCGATCGTGGTCTTCTATCTCAATGGATTTCATTATAGATCTATTACCATCAAAATCATTGGATAGCATCCTTGTGGTGGTTGATCGACTCACAAAGATGGCTTATTTTATTCCTTGTAAGAAGTTTACTTCAAGTAAAGATATTGTAAGATTCTTCCTTGACAATATATATCAATATCATGGTCTATTGGATGATATTGTGTCTAATTGAGGACCTTAGTTTGTATCTAAGTTTTGGGATTGCCTCTTTGAAATATTAAAGATAGACATCAAACTTTCTTTGGCCTTTCATCTTCAAACTAACGGCCAAACTGAACGAGTGAATCAAGTTTTGGAGCAATATTTATGATGCAGCATCAACTATCAACGAGATGATTGGATCTCATATTTATCATTAGCAGAGTTTGCATATAATAACACTGTTCATGCCTCAACTCAGCAAACACCATTTTATTCCAATTATGGATATCATCCAAAGCTTGATCTGTGGAGTACACCAAAGAACAATAATCTAATAGCTGAAGAGTTTGCAAAGGATCTAGCCCAACATTAAGAAACCTTAAAGCTTCAATTACAAGCAGCTCAAGATACGTACAAGGCATCCGTAGATAAGTTCAAGAACCAACCGCCTGCTTTTCATGTCAGAGATAAAGTATGGTTTCTTTGAAGAAACATCAAGACTAAGCGGCCATGCGATAAGTTGGACTATTGGAGGTTGGGACCATTTTCTATTCAGAAAAAAATCAATCTAGTGGCATATCAGTTTGAATTACCATCTTCTATGAAGATACATCCAATTTTCCATGTCTCTCTTTTGGAGCCTTATAGGAAATTGTATATTCTTGGATGAATACAACAATCACCACTTAGTATTGAAATTAAAAATCATGAAGAATATGAGGTAAAAAAGGTGCTTGATTCATGATAAAAGTGAGACAAGTTGAAATATCTTGTTCATTGGCACGCTTATGATATTAATGAGAGTACATGAGAATCAGTCAAAAATCTTGCAAATGCGCCTCAAAAGGTATAAGAATTTCATCAATTATATCTCCACAAACCTAGACGTATTTGATGGTAACTTCTTAGTGAAGATTGGATCTGAGAAATATTTATAAGAGATGGAGAGTTGAACCAAAGCCTTCATTAGTGTGTAGTCATTATTCCAAGATAGAGTGATAGAAATAAGTGAGTTATTATGTCAAACCCTCAAGTGTTGAGAGATTTAGAAGAAAATGATTTACAAGCTTCTAGCAAGCAAGTGCAGCTTTTACAGCCATCGATTGAACAAAGTAAGGAGGATACATATCAGCGCCTAGTACTACCATATTTGGGGTTGTTATCAACAAGGCCCAACCATGCAAATCTTGATTTGAATGCTCGAGTTTTGGTTTTATTATTTGAAGTTGGATAAGTGATTCCTGGAAGATCTGAGATCTTGTTTGGAGGATGTTTTGAAGGATGTAATGAAGATCATATTCTTGGATGGGATGTTTTGATAATAGAGGTGCTAGCTCATGGCCATAGACGCGTTCTTCAAGGACCAGTGGAATCTATCGATCAAGAGCAAAGATCAGTATACATTGCTTCTTTACTACAATGGATCCTTGATTTCTTATGTTTGTAGATAGATCCTTAGAAAGCATGAGTTCTTCTTAGAACTGGTCGCTAGAGAGCAAGGTGATGCCAGAGACATAATCTCTAGAGATTTTTTAGAAATTTCTAGAACATTCTAGAAGTTTCTTAGAAAGCTAGAAGGCACTTAAGAAGCTTCTTAGTTAGTAGAAGTCGCTCAAGAAGCTTTGTAGTTGGTGGAAGTCGCTAGAGAAGCTCCTTAGTTAGTGGAAGCCGCTAAAAAAGCTTCCTGAGTTAGAGGGAAGCTACTTGAGAAGCTTCCTATCCTGGAGTATATATAGGAGTGGAGACTGAAGAGTTCTTCACTCTTGACAACACACCTCTTAGAGTTCTAGCTCACCTATCTTGGTGTTGTTTGTGTACTCATCTAATTAATTCAAGTTCTTGTTGTTTTTTTGTGAAATTTCTTTCTAGTTCGAATTTTTTGTTTTGTATTTTCGTATCCTTGACAGTTATCATATTGTGAAGATAAAATTCACTCTTCAATCCAAATTACAAGATGGCTTCAATTGAGAGTTGTTTATAATTGGTGGTGTATAGCAAAAAGCACAATTAATAAGAAACAAACAAAAAGTTGATATTTAACTGATGATAGATAATTTGCTTAATTATAGATAAAATCAAAGAAATATAATATATCTATATTCTTATAATATTAAAGTATATATATATATATATATATATATGACATTCTTAAGTAATTAAAGTCTATCATCCATGAAAATCTCCAAACGTAAGTAATAAGCCTTATAATTCTTATACAATAGATACCAAGGTATATTTTGAATATTAACATATATTAGACAAAATTGTCCTATAATATAAGATTTTATTAAATTCAATATAAAAAGAAGTATTTGCAAGAAACAATTGTATACAATATAATAGCAACATAGACTTATCTCATATCCTATTGTTTAATAAGCAATGAAAAGTGTAAAATTCATATATAAACAATAATGTAATAGCTACTTCTATTAAATTAAAATAATGAATAGAAAAATATCATGCAAAATTTTGCATCAATTTGTAAATATGCTTATAATGTGTAATGATATTTCATCACCTAAAACAAGCTTTGGCAGATTATTAATAAAGTTTTTTAATTCTTGGATATGATGAGCTCCACTTATCAATCCTCCAAGTCGGTATCTATTTCATCCCAAATAGCCAGATTAGTCCAAGCCATTACTGCTAATGTCTTTAGAATCAAATGTATCTTTGGAGGCCCTTTTGTCTTGAGTGAAAGCATTCTATGAAAGTACAAGATAGTAGTAACACTAATTTTCTAAGGATAATTAAGCTCTAATATCCATTATCTAGTCTAGCACTCTTTTGCTATAAGTATGTTCAGTTCTTTTTTTGAATACATTGGTGTTCACCAATCAATTATAAAAGTCTCATAGTTATCATTAGCCTTCAAATCAATGGATGATAAGGCTCATTCCATTCACACAAGAAGGTAATATTCATCACAAAGTTGACATAGCATAAAGCCTCTAAGGAGAATATCTATGTAGGGATTGAAGTGGGGCTTTAGCCACTCTTTTACAAGACCATAATATGAGTAAGGCTTTGCATCATCCTTTGGAGTTGTGTTAAGAGTAACTTGAGTTCCAATGGTAAAAGTTATATTATGGGCATGGCTCCTTTGTCAATCAATTATTGGTCATAATCTTTTCTAAAGCTTTGATAAAATACTTGGGACCGGAATTATAATTTTCGAGTAGATGCGCTCCTAGTAACAAACATAATTCAATATGTTCTTGGCATACATTATATTTCTTTCCATCATTGACTTTTAAAGCTTGATATACTTTATAATATCCTATTAGATAAAACTTTGTTTTGCCAAATATTTGCTTGTTTGTATAAGTTTTTTTTTTTAATTCTTTTTGGTGGAATTAATGGCGATATTATCCACAATAATCAAAGAAGAACGGAAGTAGGAACATCCTTGGGCAACTTAAGAGTATAATTATTGTTTGCTCTTTACATCTTGACTATTAGGCTAAGTAGTAGCCATGATTGATCTATAGCTTATTTTTAGAAATGAAAAGAGACATGGACATTCTTGACATAGGTCTATCAACTATCTACTAATAAAGAGAATAAAAAAAATAAATTATAGTTAACAAAATACTACAAAATTAACAAAAGAAAATAATTCACATGACCATGATTATTAAATAGACCTTGTAACACATAACCAACCAACCCTTAACTTTGTCGTCTTTCTCAACGTAGAATCTAAATAGATGCATATCTATCAATCTAGTAAATTTATTTGCACCATTTTTGTATTAAAAATTTTCTTTGAGTAGATACAAAGTCTTTTTTTATAATAAAATTAGATAAGATTTATAAAAATTTTACTTCACAAAAATTACCTACAATTCTTACAATTTATTGTCCAATAATCTTTTAATTTGAATCCATATTATACATAAAAATCTTTTTGAATTTCTTTTGCCTTGCACATCTTAACGCTCTTCTTTGACTTGCCTCACCATAGCTCCACCTTGACATATCAATATATCAACACATTGTTGTATTGTGATTTGACTACCATGTAAAAATGATGATTATATACAACACAAAATAAGTGAATTAAATGAAATCAAGTAATTACACAATCCAAAACTAGATCATAGTTTGTTCACTATATTTTTATTCAATAAAAGATAAAAATAAAAAGTTAAAAATATATTATTAAATAGATAATTATATTATCTTTCTAATGACGTAAGAAACATGTAGATCCAAATTACTATGAATAAGTTATGAAAGTTTAAAGATAAGAAGTGAATATTTAAAAAATTAAATAAAAATATTTTACTTCAAGGATAATTTACTTATAGATCAAGGATTTGAGCCTCACCAAAGATCACATGTAGTGTAGAAGGTGTCTTAGAGAGGACCCGAAGCCTTAGTCATATAATCCTACATACATCTAAGATGCCACAACCCATATGAGACTTATGCACCTCACTTCTTAAAAGGACTAGACTAGCTGGTGGTCCTTCTATTTTCTACAAGAAGAATTAATATTTTTATATTTTTGACTTCATTATGGTGTTCAAAAAAATCCAATTTGCCTAGGATCCTTATTTGGCCTTCAAATCTTGCTCCATTTCTTCATAATGGCTCCTAAGGTGGTAAAACATAATTTTATCAAAGTCTTGAAATCTTTTCTAAAAAAATCTAAAAAAAATCTAAAAAATATTATAATATTTTTATATTTATAAAATCCATTTAATATTATATTTTCTTACTTTGGCGATTTTTTATAATATTAAAATCAATTTAAATCCATTAAAAAATCCTATTTTTTGTATAATCAACTAAAAAGATATGAGGTTCTTTTTTATGCTTCTTCTAACTACTAATTAATCATTGATAAGATTTTGATAAATAATATATGTAGATAAGAGACCAATGTAGACATTAATCTTAGTAACTAATCATTAATATTTAATAGTAAGTAAAAATACTAAACCAACTAAAATATTTGCCTCCAAAACTTACTAAAATTTCATTTATTTCCCAGTAACACTATTTTTTTTCATTTAGCATCCTCTAAATACATTTTTACCTATATATTGTAATTTTGGCATTCTAAATGCATTCTTTTGTTCTAAAATAACTAATAAATTAATTTGATGACTCACACTTGGCGACCATCTAGGATGACTCATAAGAGGAGAGGAACCCAAAATCTCTTATTTAAGATTGATAATCTATTTATGTTATACCCAATGGCTTGAATAGATCTAAAATAATTCTATAGTTTAAACAAAAATGCCTTCCGCCATTGTATCATGTGAAGTCTTGTTTGAAATACACCGTGCACCTGGTTGTAGAAGGTGAAGTTTTTTTTACAAATAACAAAGAAATCCTAATCGATTTTCTCCATATGTGTCAGATAAAATTTGGATTTCTATTCAAAAATGCTAAAAATCACTCTTTTTTAGTAGCCTCAACCATACATAATCCCAATTACCTTGTTACTTTCATATTTAAGTAATTTTGATTTTTCTTTGTAAGCCTTAATTCTAATTAGCAAGCTTTTACAAGCTGTAACTTCTAATTTGACCATCCACTTGATGTAAAATTTTACACGCAATTATTAGTACAAGTTTTCTAAATACTCAAAAAATATTAGCCAAATCAATCTTATAAATTATGAGAAAACGTCCAAACCCGCATTGATATCCCTCAGCCGCCAACTTGAAAATTAAAGCAGAAGTTCTAGTAGTGATTTCTCCTTCTACAATCATTAACTTTAGCTCCAACTTGGTGTGAAGCTTGGTTCTCAAGTCTTCAAACACTGTGCCAAAATTTACATTGTTCTAACTAATAGATGTTTAGATATAATAGAAACCCTACCTAATCCTAAACTGCCTTCTTCTGACAATCCTTTGTATCAAAACCTAGATATCTCTAAACCACACTATTAGATTGCCACAATTTTTCACTCAGTCTTAGAATACTCAATCAATTGTATACTCTCAAAATTTCAACCATAGATGCTGTATCAATTGCATGGAATAGCCACAAGTGCTAGCTCTAAGTTTATTGCTTAACAACTTAATCTCCCATACAAACTTCCAACTTTGAAAAGCAATTGCTAACTCCTCCAACATCCTATGGCTATAAGCTTAATATCTTTGGAACCAACTTTAAGCTAACTATCCAACTCTAATTGCCAATCTTCAAATGTCCCGACCCCCTGCCTTTGGTGGTCGTTTTTGTGGCTAAAGGTCTGATTTCGACTCTATCTCATACCCGATTGTACCCTGGGTATCAAATCAACTAATTCTAAGGCTTTTTAAGTTTAATCCTACCTTCAACTTAACCTTGGTATCAACCATATTAGCTATTTATCTTCTCTATTCTATTTTTATTAACTTATGGCTTTTCAAAAGTAATAATAGAGTTTGTACAACCTAGAAGCAAAATTTAATAACTAACTTTTATCTGTTAGCTATTAAAACAAGAAAATAATATAAGAGGCTTCCATAAACCTTTTCTTAAGTATCCTAAGTTTCTATTGAGCCAAGATAATCAAGTATTAAATATGAATTACTCTTATCTATACTTTTCACTATATAAACATGTTGCAATACGACATCGACTCCCTCTGAATGTGCGCATCCTCCAGTGTCATGATGTAATAAGGCTAATGTGTGAAATAGTGAAGAAATCATTATTCTATAGAAGATCTTCTTTCAAAATATTATAGCCAATTTATGGTACAGATATAGATAATAGTGAAAGTATAGTAATCAAAGGAATGCTAATGCTGCCTTTTTATAAAATGGATATCTACTTACTTTGTATAGCCATAAATAAGGCAAAACAAAGTAGATTAGAAAAATAATTGATATAGGAATCTTTATTAAGGAGTTAAGAGAAGGTTGTAGAAAAAATTACCTCTAAATTTCAAGAATTGATACCCGAAGAAGACTGGTTAAGATTCTGGGTTGAAATCGAATCCCAAGGCACAAAACCGTGTGCCTATGGCGAGTCAAGGGTTCTTTGGTAGATCAAAGAATGAGGTTTGAGAGTAGACTTGATAGAATTTCTTTAAGCACTAGTTTAAGGGGATTTGGTTTTGTAATGACTTTGCAAGAGCTTTGCAAAGTTAGGGTTGTTTTGGGATGACTTGGATTTTGAGAAATAAAATAGGGTTGAAAATTTGAACGATTTTGGAAGTTTGGTAATAGATCTATTAGTAAATTTTTGTAGATTGGTGGATATAATTGTGGTTGATGTGTGTTGTGAATTTGAGCTTAATCAAATAGTTTAATTATAGGTAATAAAGGTTTAAGTGAGTCAAGGTCTCGGGAATTAAGTTTTGAAGGTCAGTTAGGGTTTTTGAGATCTTGAGCAATCTGCTAGTTGGATTGGAATAAAATTTGTGTATGTGGGTAGTAGACTTGTTTTCTTACATACATTAGTGATTTGAGACTGATTTGATGGTGAAGAAGGGAAAACTCAACATTGGAAGATCAGCACCAAGGTTGGAGAAGGAGGCCGGCCAACACCCGAGCAGTTTTTAGGATTTTTCTTCCATTTGATAAGTTTGATTTCCTTCAAATTTGTTGTGCTTGTATTTAACTCAAAGATTGAAAGGTGTAAAATTTTTTAAGTAAGATTAATGGTTTAATCAATAGATATTGAGGTTCTAATTTTCTCTAGGATTGATTTGAATTGGTTAGAGTTTGGTTTAGGATTTAGGATTTAACTTAGGGTTTCATTACGGTTTGATCTAGGGTTTGTTTAGGATTTTATTAGGATTTGATTTAAGATTTGATTTAGGATTTAATTAGGGTTTTATTAGGGTTTGATCTAGGATTTGAGTTAGGATTTAACTTAGGCTTTGATTGGGGATTTCATTAGGATTTTATTAGAATTTGATCTAGGGATTGACTTAGGATTAATTTAGGATTTGATTTAGGATTTTATTAGGATTTGATTAGGGTTTGATCTAGGATTTGATCTAAGGTTTTATTAGGATTTTATTAGGATTTGATCTAGGATTTGATCTAGGATTTCATTAGGATTTTATTAGGATATGACTTAGGATTCGACTAGAATTTGATGAAGATTTGAACAAGGTTTGACTTAGGATTTTAAGATTTTTATTTTTAGTATTTTCTAAATTTATTATTTTATATATTATTTTCTTTTATGATTAATATATGATTTATTTATTCTTTTTTTATAATTTCTTTAAGATTAGATCAAAGTTTGATTAATATTGCTAAAATTTAATAGAAGTTGTTTAAGATTCTATTAGAATTGTTAGGATCTTGTTGTTGTGTATTTTTCTTTTATCTTCCACAGCTAGGTGCCTGGAGCATTCTCGAGCAAAATTGCACATATTACGACACCGATATGTGCCAAATGAAGCATATGTGATAGTTGGCATTATACCATCTCTTTGATTTTTATACCAAGTTCTTCTTCATCATCCATTTCATTAAAATTATCTTCTTCAAAGTCATTAATATCTTCAACATGGTCTCCCACATTTATTTCTCCCTCTCGTCTTTTGAAAATGTTTACTCGCTTTCCAGCAATAGGTATCTTCAACCTTGTACCATCCAATTCCTTCAACGAATATGTGACATTATCATGAACTATTACCACTATATAGGGCCCAAATCAACGTTTTGAAAACTTTCATAAGATGCTATGGTGGTTATCTAAACTACTATCATAAATAAGTATCCACTCATCTTCTTCAATTGCTCTAGGCCTCAATCAATGTCGTTTATCAAACCCAGCCTTATTCTTTAGCCTTGCCTCTTGTAATTGTTTTAATGTTATTTCCACATCTTGTGATCTTTGCTCAAGCTATCGAATTCTAATAGCCAACAACTCTTCTCTTATTAATCTATTCTTCTAAGGTAATACACTCCAAGTTAATACATGTTCTTCAATTGGCATAATAGGTTTTTGACCCGTCATAAGTTCCACTGGCATATATCTTGTCACTGAACTATGTGTTATTTGATCAGTCCATAATGCATGAGGTAGAAGTCAAGGCCATTCTTTTGCTCTACCATTACATGGTTTAATCAAGGCTTTTACAATTGGTGGGTATCCACATTGTCGTGTTGTGGTTTGGCTACCATGTGAAAATATTGCACATAAATATTTAATATACAATTTACTTTACAACTAAATGAGAGTCATATCAATAGATTTTATTGATTATAAAGTGTGGTTAGATTTTTAATTTAGAAGGGATCTATTTAAAAAAATATTATAGAGGTTTATATAACTTGAGAATAACCTATTACCACTAACCTTGCCTTGTGCTTGACAATTTGGCCCCTTGCATCCTTCTTAGTACGAAACACCCATTTACATCCCACACTCTTGCAATCCTTTGGAAGGGTAGTCAATTCCCATGTTTAATTGGCCATGAGTGAACCATACTCCTCTTGCATAGCATCCTCTCATTTGCTTCTATCTTCACGTTGCATAGCTTCACACAAATTCAATAGATCATCAAAAAATGCCACATTAGCACGTTCTTCATCATGTTTAGGTAAGATGTGATTCTTCTACCACTCTCCAAGTAGATGACGATTTCTTATGGAATATTGACGCTCTTTTATGGATTGCCCCTCTCCACCATCACCTATGCTTAATTGATTTACTTCATTTGAGTGATTTTGAGTTAAAGGTTTTAACAAACATCCATTGCTTATTTGGATTGATTCCACTTGTTTATTTACATCCTTTATGTCTTCTACACTATCAATTTGAGGTGATTTGGAAGATTTTTCTACCACAATCACCATTGAAGCCTCATGACTACCACTTGGACTCATTTCCAAATCATTGCAAATACTAGTGCTATCTTCTATAAATACAATATCTCTACACTTGATAATCTTCTTGGTTTCAATACACATGAGCCTATATGCCTTAGTGCCTTCACAATAGCCAAGAAACAAGCATTTGATGCCTTTTGCATCAAATTTATCCCTCTTCTTATCTAGCACATTTGCATATGCAATGCATCCAAATACATGCATGTGGGAGATGCAAGGCTTCCTTCCATTCTATGCTTCTTGGGGTGTAATAAAAAGAAAAGTCCTTGTGAGACATCAATTTTGTGTATACACCACATTAGCCATTGCTTCCGCCCAAAATAACTTCTTTAAATGTTGAGCATGAAACAAGCTCCTTACTATCTCTACAATGGTGCGATTAGCTTGTTTTGCCATTCCATTTTGTTCAAGCGTATATGGGGTAGATGTTTATTTTTCAATGCCATGTTGCTTCAAAAAGAGCCAAAGTCTCTTAGAAATGTACTCTCCACCATTATCCGATCGAAACACCTTAATCTTATACTCCAATTGTGTTTTTATAAGTGCATTGAATTCTTTGAATTTCTCAAATACCTCCTCCTTGGATTTCAACATGTACACCCATATTTTTCTTAAAAAATCATCAATGAAGGTCACAAAATACCTTGTACTACCCATGGATGTGATTCTTATGGGGCCACACATATCTGAATGTACAATTTCCAATAGCTTGGTTGCTCACCTCCCCCCATCACTTGGAAAGGTTGTCCTATATTGTTTGCCGTCAATGCATCCTTCACAAATCAATGAAAATATAGGACATGTAATGTGACCAAGGTTCATACCACTTACCATGTTTTGAAGTGTATGCACACTCTTCTCATTTAAATGTTCAAGGCGTCGATGTCAAAATTCCAATGCTCCTTGTTGTGTTGATGGTTGTGCCAAGTGTACCACATCCACCTCATGCACCTTGTGAAATGTCATTTGATACAAATTGCCTTTCCGAAGAGCCATTGCAACCACATCTCCATTTGGTGCTCTCACAATACACTCATTAATGTAGAATTGCACCCTCAATCCACTTGATAAGATCTTATTCATTGAGAGTAAGTTAACATGTAACTTGGATATATGAAGGACATCCTTGATTCTAATCTTTTTAGTTGTATCCTTCACCACCACTTCTACAACAATGGAGCCTTTTTCAATAGCCTCCATAATGCTATCATCATGCAAATGTATTTTTTTTGGAGCAATTACTTCATATGTATCAAATGCCACTCTTTGAGAAGTCATGTGTTTGGTGGCTCCCGAATCCATAATCCACTTGCACATGGTGGTTGAATGTGCTTCATCTTGGGTTGCAAAAGCATAGTCATCATTATCCTTAATGATATTCACATTCTCCTTATCCTTGTTCTTGGCCTTGAAACAAAAACGTGCAATGTGACCTGGTTTGCGACAATAATAACATGTCTTGATATCTTGGCATATTGGTGTATTGCCCTTCTTGAATTTTTGTGACATCATTGCCACATCATCACCTTGGGGCTCCTTCTCCTTCCTTTTTGACACTTCATGTATTAATCGGGCCGTCATAAATTCAATGGTGAAATCTTTTAATGCCAAAGTTTCCAAGGCCGTGATAAAGTACTCATATGAAGGTAGTAAGCTATCAAGTAAGGTCATGACAATATCCTCATCATTCATAGGCACATCCAAGCAAGCAAATTGATCCGCAAGCGCTTTAATCTTGTTGATGTGATCTAATAAATCATCACCTTCTTGTATCTTAGATGTGAAGAACTTGCAACAAATGAAGAGGATGTTGGATGAACTCCTTATTTTATAGATGTTGCAAAGTGTCTTCCACGCATCCGCTGGCCTCTTGCAACTTTTAATGTGTGCAAGTTGATTGTCCACCAAATTGAGTCCAATGATGGACATTGCCTTCTTTTCACGCCTTTGATAGTCCTTCTTGACCTTGGTGTCGGCATTCGAAGGAGGGGCCTCCTCGAAATCATCCACAATGTCCCAAAGGTCCATAGAGGCCAAGACCATTTCTATTTTGAACTTCCAAAGGTTGAAGTTTTCACCATTGAACTTGTCAATGACTCTAATATTCTCACCTTCATATGATGCCATCTCACACTCAAATGAAGGATATATGATTTTTTTTGCACCTCAATCACTCAAATAAATCCCTTATTTGAATTCAAATGTGCACTAATCAAATGTAAATCAAAAATTTACAAGCTTCAAAAAAAACACCACTTGTGCTCCTCCAATACTCAAAAGTGCTCCAAAAAAGCCTTTGTACTCCTCTAATACTCCAAGACCTACTTCCAAGCAAAAACTTGCAATAAAAAATCTCTATAATTGCAACTCACATGAGTTAGCCTATAACCTATTGAAGTACAATAGAATAGAGAAATGATTAGTCAAACATATGGTATACACAAGGTATGCCAAAAAATACTTGGAATGAGATACCTCACCACTCCTTACTTTTAGTCTTTATTTTACTTTCAAGTACACTTGCCTACAAATAATATGGAATAACTCATATTCATAGGCCTTATATAAGTTAACTACTTGCAATTCCTATCTCTAATATAATCCTCAACACTTTCTTGAAATGTTTTGTTTTGCTTTTTTGTTTGTTACTAGAAGTAAAAAAGTGACTAGTGTGTTGTATTGATTGAGATTTTTAAGAGAATGGATTTAATTTATGTATAGAAGGTAGATGAGAATAGATTGAAGCTAAGTATCTTCATAAAATGGAAATTTTTATATTTTATTTTTAATTATAAAAATTTAAATTATTAATCGTTTATACCTTATAGTCTTTTATAAATCATTCTTTAATGTTTTTAATACTATTGCACACTAATGAAATACTAAGTGATTAAATGCATTGCATTGAATGTATGATTAATGTGAAGGATTTGAATACTTTATTAAGAATATATCCTAAATAAAGTTGAATTATTTGCAAGATATACATTAATGGTTTTGAAATATTTAATTGGTTTTTGAATGATTTTTTTTTGTTGTAGAAGCATTTGTATTTTTTAAGTTGGAATGATGTGTTTTTGCTTGATGGTGGAACTATGCAGAGAAACAAACATAGGCATAGATATAGAAAGAGCTTTGAATTGGTATAGAAAGTGATACTTTTATTATCTTTGTTTTTTTTTTTGTTTTTTTTTTTTTAAATGGAAAATTAGAAATTACAAGAGTAGTGATGAATTAATGTGATAAGTACTACTAGGTATAGCAAATGTAGATATTGTTGTTTTAATTAGTAAGTGTAGTATATGAAATTTGCAAGTTTAAATTTAAGATTTAGGATTGTAATTAAAGATGAGTAATTTTTACATTGAAGTTGTATATTGAAATCAAAAATTTTAAATATGTAAAGAATTTAAGTGTTGGTTTTAGGATTATTTAGGATTGATGGTTTAGTTTTAAAATCTTAAATGACATCCTAATTCTTATTAAAATTTGTAACAAGGACTTTTGTTGTAGTTGGTTGATTATACAAAAGATATAGTTTGGTTGGATGTTTTTTGGAATTTGACTTGGTTTTTTTATTGAATCAAATGAAGATGGGTGCATTAAAGAAACTTCATGTTACAATGTTATTGTAAATTTTTTGAAGCATGTTTGTATCTTGTTGAAAGATTATTTTAGTTGTGTATTAAAGTTTATAAAGTAGATTTCTTTAGGTCGAAGTCATTTAAGATTTAGGATTATAATTAAAGATGAATAATTTTTATATTGAAGTTGTATATTAAAAACAAGATTTTTAAATATGTAAAGAATTTAAGTGTTGGTTTTAGAATTATTTAGGATTGATGGTTTAATTTTAGAATTATATATTTAATTTGTAGGATGTAAAATTGTATGGTTTGTAGATCAATGTAGATAAAAGAGTGTTTGATAAATAATCTTAAAATACAAAACAAATTTTATGTATAATTTTTTACAGGTGGTGAGAAGGTGAAATTGGAATTTTTTTTTTATTAATTCATTATGGAATATCTTTTAGAATTGATCAAGCAATATATATTCATGGTTTGTAGCTATATGCATGATTTTTGCATGTTAAGATCTTCAAGCAGCATAAAACAATATGACAAAATATCAAATATGCAAGATATTTGTGGAAATACTTGGGAAGGTTTTGAAGTCTATATTGGAGCATTCAAGGTTTTATTGAAGAAAAAAGACTTATTAAATAGAAACCAATGTACAAATTTGTGCAAGAAAATTGAACATGTTACAAAGGTTTTTAACCACCTAATGATTTGCACTAATAATGGATTGAAATTTGGGCTTTTATTGAGTGAGTTATTTTGTGTAATAAATAAATCTTATTTTTTAGTAAAAAAAATGTGAAGAACCAAATTGGTGTGAAGAAGCTATCTTCCAATTGAATAACAAAGAGACTTTTAGAGAATTACTTTTGGATTTGAAATGTTGTTGTGATATAGTAAGTGATATGCTTTTTTTAAAGCATTATCCCAACAAATTTGAAGACATCACATCAACTACTTTTAATGTTGCAACATGTGATGAAGTGGAAGGTGATGTTAAATTCCTACATGATAGGTTGATCCATATAAATAGAGAATATTATGGATTAACAAAGCATCTACTATAAAGATTAGAAGATTTGATTTGCATAGAAGGTGGGGAATTGGATGATTTAAAAGTACTGTCAAATATGAAAAGTCTTAAAATTATAAACCACATAAATAAAGGTGATTATAGAGAAGTTTATGAATCAAAGTGGTTGGGACTTTTGTATGCAACTAAAAAGAAGAATGTTAATCTTAATAAGTTTTCTAAAATAAAGGTGAGCATTTTAACGAATCTATGCAATTTCAAATTGATACCATATTATTTTGCAATGAAAGATAATGCCAATGAAAGTGGTGAGTCTTCTGAGACAATAGTAAAAAAAGATTATTTGTATAAGGAAATAGAATTGATGCAAATAAATTTAAATTAAATGTTGCAAAAAAAAAAACAATTATCTTACATTTTTTTCGTTGATATTATATATCAAATTGCAAAAGGGATGTGTTACTTGCATAATATGCACATTGCTCATTGTGATCTAAAGCTTAACAATATTTTAGTTAATATTATAGAGACAAAAATTATAAATAAGATTGTTGAACATGATATTGTAAAAGTGATTGATTTTGGAAGGTCCAAGATTGAAGTTGAAAGCAATCCAAATATTTCAAAGAATAGATACATTTATAGTAATGTTAAATATATGGCTCTAGAGGCATTGAAAAATAAATTTCAAATAAAGATAATGTATCCTTTTGAAGCAAATATTTATTCATTTGCAATGGTATGTTCTAAGATTCTTTCAAAAAAAGATCCATTTGATGGTGTTTTTATAATAAAAGAGATATTAAAAAAATTTGAAAAAAGTGAAAGACCAAGCTGTGTATTTAATTGTATTGGTTTATAGATGGAGGGATTATTTTACAACCATCAAGATAACAATAATATTTGTGAAATAGGAAGTGCTTGTTTTCCATTATTTCAATTTTTAAGTTGTAATATTGGTGTTTTTACACCAAATATTGTTATAAGGATACTAAGCATATTTTTTGTATTGATAAAACTATCTCATAGTTTAAAATATTTTCTACTAGATATATCATTTGGCATTGAATTAAAAAATAAATTAATAGACAAATTATTGCACATACTATATGATAGAGATGTTTGTAGAAAGTTCTAAAATCTAAACGTCTTACAATTGTTTAGGGTTTAGGATGTAAGATTCTATACGTTACTAAAATCTAGTCTTACATTTAAGACATACAATTTTTAAATTTTCTACAAATATTTTTGTATGGTTGAAGATCCATCTTATATTCCATATGTCTCTACTTGAGCAATATAAGACAATGGATATACAAGGAAGAAGACAAATACCACCGCCTTCCATAGAAGTAGACAACAATAAAGAGTTTGAGATGGAAGAAGTGTTAGATTTAAGGCTGAGCCAAAATAGGGTAGAATATTTTATATATTGGCGCGGATATGATATTAGTGAATACATATGGGAGCCATCTAGGAATCTAGCAAATGCATCAATAAAAGTTAATGCATTTCATCAATAATATCCATCAAAATCAAGATATGGATCTTTACTATAAAGCAAAGTAAGTTGAATAGAGATTTCATTCTACATTATATCATTATTTGTTAGTTCTTTGGATTTTAGCATTAAGGAGATGGAGAATCAACAACTAGCAAATTTAGCTCTAGAGCTATCATTTGCTGACTTATCGGACAAGACTTTACGATTGTCACAACCTTCAAGATGATGGAATAGAGATGAAGATCTTTAAGAACAATAAGTTCTTCCTCGAATCAATAGTGAGATATAACGTGTTTGGTATTACGACCTTGGAAGAGACTCTCGATGTTTAGTGATACTTTTAGAAGTAGGAACTATTCTTGATGGTGTTCCAAATGTGTTCTTTGAAGGAAATTACGAAGGCTTAAACAATGATAAAATATCAGGCTTCTCCTCTCACCTTAGTATGAGACACTACTGATGGCTGAAAGGACCTATCAACTACCTTCAAAGAGAACAAAGAACAGAGTATGTGGCAATCATAATTCGGTGCATCTTGGACTTCCTCAACATATAATCACTGCTCCTCATGGAACTCATTCCTAGAAGGGGAGGTAATATCACGGACATAGATTTACTTTGATAATTATCTAGGTAACATAGATAGATAGAAGTAAATAAAAGTAATTTAACTTGATAATATCTTATAAAGAAGCTTCTTAGAAGCTTTATAGATGAGTCTCTATCTTTATACATGTCTATGGGTGATTGATAATTATGAGATAAAATAACCCCCTCTTAATTAAGTGGTTATAAATCTCACACAAGAATTAAATTAAGTTAATTTGATTCAAGATGATTGAAAAATAATTGCATTCATAGTCCACTCTTGATACTCCTAAATCATTTTTTATGCAATTTCATTAAATTGATATGATTTGATTCATCCAATGTACAATACATTTTTTTCCTAAATTTAATTTTTTATCTTATTTTTATTTTTATTTTTTATTTTTTATATAATTTTAATCTTTTATTTTTATTTTTATTTTTATTACTTGTTATTATATTAAATTTAATCAAAATTAGAACTAAGTTAAAAAGAGAATTATCCAACCAACTTAAAAGTGAAATCTAAATTGAAATTGAGATTAGCATGAAAGATAAGCTAACAATTGGATCATTAATTCAAAAAGAAGTAAAAATTGATTAGTTAATTAATTATTTTATTTTATTTATTCTAATTCTATTATTTTTTTATATATTTATTTATTTTAATTATTTTCTTTATTTAATTATTTTAATTAGTTTAATTGGATCCGAATTGGAGATTGGTCTGAAGGGAAATTAACTAAAAACCTTTTAAATTCGAATGGAAGTTTTAAAAAAACTACCAAATTCCAGTTACAATAAAAATAAAAAAAATAAACTCACAAATCCAAATTGGAATATTTTGCCACTACTATTCCAACATACTTCTAGATTTCTAATTTTGATCTATCATAATTTTTTTATATTACGTCCAAATTTGGCAAATTTAGTGTCTATTCTTATTAATTTCCTCCCCTCTACACAATGAGTACATCCACTTCCAAAAATCACTTCCTAACTATGAGTTCTTAAGAGACAGCAAAGAGAGATCAGCAATTAACCTGGTGAATCATAATTTGCTTCTTCTCCTACATACGATCTTGTGAGATTCCATTCGAGGTACAGTGAATGCCAACAACCGGCTTTTAATGGAGATGACGACAAAGATGAATCTGGGCAATGCCGAAAGAAACTCAACTGCAAGAAAGTGGACGCTGGTCGCAACAACAAGGTCAGAACCGGCAACAATCGTTGCAGTATTAAGTGTCGACGGAAGGCACAGATCGGGGCAACAGTGAGGGTCATCGACGACAATTGGAACAACTCCGGCAACGAGGTCAGAACACCAAGCAGCCGCCAGTGATGACAATGAGGAAGACGCCACACCCACGGGGGTGCAGGGTTGCAGTGGATCAAAATCGGGGTGGGTAAGCCGTCGTCCACGGTGATATGGTGCCAATGCCGAGCGCCTGCTACGACGATGCTGGAGCAGCGTTGTAAGGACGTGGTTGTCGGTGCTGAAGTGCGACTGGTTGATACAGCGGAAACAGCGTCGGAAGCAAGGATCGACAACTGAAGGAGGTGCCAGAGAAAGTACGCGGAGCAAGCAGCAAATGACATGAGAGTTGGGGAAGGAGCAGCTTTGGGGCTCGAAGAGAACTAAGTCGTAGGCACGGTCGAAGGAGAAAACCAGGGGTTGCGTGAGATCGAGGACACCAGGGGTGCACCGCAGGGTCGAAGTCGCAGGACCACCAGTCCATACTGCGCCGCAAGCCGGGTTGAGCACTCCAGCCTCGAGGGTGATACAAGGTCAGAGTAGACGCAGTTGAGTCAACGCCGCACCGTCAAAGGGGAACAGCTACACCACCACAATAGCTCGGGAAGCAATTTGTGCTAGGCGGAAATCGGCAAGCAAAAAAACCAATTACTGGCTGTTTTCCCCCGAGCCTGTGAGGGGGATTACTCTGAGACAAAAAACTAAAAATGAAATGAAGAAAGGCCACGACCAGAAAGAGAGAGGAGTGAAAGCACTAGCAGTACACTCTTAAAGGAAAAAAACCAGAAGGGAGAGCCCAAAAGAAGAGAAGAGAAGGCTGAAGTGGAGGAAAAATATTGAGAGCTGGTTTGGAAGCGGAGAGAGTGTGAGAGAGGAACGGAGGGAAGGCAGAGAGAAGGGAAGAGAAGAAGAAAAAAAGGTGATAGAACCCTGCCAGAGAAAGAAAACATAGAGAAAAAAAAAAAAAAAAAAAAAACATCAGAAGGGGTCCCTGCCACCCCATCAAGGAACCGCCTTCACAGCCTGCCACTCTTGAATTTTAACTAAATCAACTTGCCAACCATCAATGGCCACCTTGACTTATCCATTGATCCACCAAAAAAAAATTTTTTAAAATTAAAAATCGCCAAAATGGCCCTTGCTTTAAAAAATAATAACTAAGGAGTTTTTAATAAAACTTTAACACCATGGATGTGTTTGACATGACAATATTAGTCTAAGGTAAATTTTTGGAAATTTTTCGGCATCTTTTGGCATTTTAATATGGTAATTATAATCACCAAATGTAAAAGAAATTTAACTTCAGATAGCACTTTAAATCATAAATTCTCAAAAAACTTACTACAAAAAGTAGAATATTGGGCACACTTTTTATAATTATTTTATAATTTTTTAAAATTGGAATAAATTTCCATGATTTTTGGAAATAATCAGAAAGAAACATTTGAGACAAGGGTTTGTAATACCTTTCCAACCATAATTGCGGCTAAAAATGTAACTCCAAATTTGGATTTCCAGCATGTCAATTAGTCTAGAAGAAATTTTTGAATTTTTTTGGGATTTTTCTAGAATTTTAATGGATTTTCTAAGTTTTTTGCACCCTTTCAAGAAATTGAAGGAATTTAAAGTAGATTTGGATAAAGGCCAATTAATTGAGGAAAAATCACCTATTGCATAGAATCAATAGATTGGCCCAAAGCTAACATCATTGATATTTTTAGCAAAGAAAAATATTAATTCTTCCGTTATAATTGGATAGAATTAATTAGAATCTGGTAGTGGATACTAGAAAGATAAATTGTGGATATCAAGTTGTACTAATTGTGTTTAAAATACAACAACCTTTTTAAAACCAAATTCTCTCTTTTAAGCTAAGAATTTTAAATTGCTTACCAACAAAATTCTAAATTGACTAGAAAATTAGTTATTATCAAAAATTACCAAGGTTCACTTTACTTCTAATTTTAGACTTATACCAATTTTTTTTAAAAAGTAGATTAGGCTTGTGTTGTTGATCCTAGCCTCTAATTTGCCATTCTAATCTAATTTTTAGGAGATTTTTTCTAAATTGGCTAATTATAAATTTTTAATTTTTGTAAACTTTTGCTTCTACCTAAATTGCTCCTTAAAATATTAAAAATACCTATTAGGCCTAATTAATCCAATTAATAAAGATTTTAATCACTAACATCTACTAATTAGTCCAAATTCATGCTAATTAGCAATTATTATTAAAAAAAAACAAAGTGAGCTGTTTTAAGGATTTACAATAGGTTAGAAACTTGGCCAACAAGTTAGCCACATGTTGCACATATTGATAGCTTGTAGAACAAGTTAATTATGTGGCACATATATAAGAAACTTGTCTTGCAAGTTTGACACATTTCTTGCAAGTTTGACACGTGTCCAGCAAATTGGACACGTATTAGAGATCCTATAGAAGGTTCCCACGTAGCTCTTAGGTATATAGTATAAATAGAGACAAGAGTAAAGCCTTCTTCACTCTTGTCAATTCCTTCCTTATTTCTAGTCTAGTTTCAAGAGTCTTTAATTTTCTTGTCTTTTGGCAATAGCCATTTTAGTTTATTTTTAACTTACAAACTTCTTTATATTTATTTTTTATTATATTTCTTTGAGAGAAGTCTCACTTGATTATTTGCTTTCATCAAGTTCTTATCCTTGACACATCTTTCATATCATTTTACAATGATGTGAAGTTTTAATATATCAACTTATAAAAAGTAGTCGTTGATGTGAAATTATTCAAATCATTTGGTCCTAACATTAAATTTAAGCACTTATTTATATTAAAAGTAGTAAAAAAAACTACGTTCAATAATTTATGTAGTAATAATATTAAAATTAAATATCCTCTTTTATCAAAGATAATTATCACGGACATAAGATTTATCCCAGTAATTATTTAATATATACCAAAAGAAATAGGTAAAATAAGTTGATTTGATAATATCTGATAGAAAAGCTTCTTAAAAGCTTCATAGACGCGGAATCACCTTTATACATGTCTATAGGTGATTGATAGGTTAGAAACTTAATCAACAAGGTAGCCACATGGCGCACATGTTGGTAGCTTATGGAACAAGCTAACCATGTAATGCAAATGTTGGTGGCTTGTAGAACAAGCCAAGTACGTGGCGCACATGTGGAAAACTTGTCTTGCAAGTTTGACACGTGTCTTACAAATTAGACATGTGTAGGAGGTCCTATAGAATACCGCCACGTAGCTCTTAGATAGATAGTATAAATAAAGACAAGAGTGAAGCCTTCTTCACTCTTGTCAACTTCTTTCTTGCTTCTAGTTTGATTTCAAAGGTCTTTAGTGTCTTGTCTTTTGGCAATAGCCATTCCAATTTCTTTTAATATATATACTACGTTATTTTTATTTTGCTATATTTCTTTGAGAGTATCTTTCACTTATTTTGCTTCCATTGAGTTCTTGTCCTTGATAGATTGACAAGAGTAAAGATACAGTATCAGAGCTTTGTCTCTTCTTGATTAAGAATGGATTATCCTTTTTTCTTGATAGGACATAAGTGTATTAGAAGTTGTCAAGTATCCACTTCTAAACTAATATTGTTTCTAGAATTTTTCTTTTGAGTGTTTTATTCTGCATTTCTTGAAGTGAGAGTAGACACCTTCCTTCCTATTGTATTATCATGGCAGAGCTTGCGGAAATAAAGAGTGCAATGGCACAAATGCAAGAGCAAATGAGAGAGCTAATGCTTGCAATGCACCAACTCAGTTTACTACTACAACGAGCAACAAGATTAGCAAGAAGTGAAGATATAGAGATAATTGGAGCTGCGTCAATATCTACACCAAACCATGCTACCTCATCTAAGATGGAACACCGTTCAAACATTACAGAACCAAAAATTAGTTCGCCTGAGAAGTTCAATGGCACAAGATCTAAGTTTTGAGGATTCATCAATTAGGTACAACTAGTGATTGAACATCAACCTCAAAGTTATCCTACACAAGGATCTCAAGTTAGGTTTATTGGAACATTACTTTCGGATTCTACCTTATTATGGTTTTTATCTTTTCTTAAACGACGTGATCCAATATTGGATAATTTGGAGGCATTTTTAGCAAAATTTTGATCTATGTATGGAGAATATGATGCAATCTATGTTGCAACTAACAAGATTCGCATCCTACGACAAGGCAATCGATTAGTATCATTATACGCTTCACAGATTTGACAACTAGCGATTGATATCAAGTGGGATGATGCTGCACTTATCAGCCAATTTCTTTACGGATTACAATATGAAATAAAAAAATTAATGCTTAATTTATTTGATCCTCAAACATTGAGTCAAGCAATTGATTTTACTATGAAGTGCAACAATCGACTTTTTGAGTTCGATCCGAGAGCCGTACAAAGGAGCCTCATCGTTATTATTCAATGACAACATCAACGTCCTTAGAAAACGTACATTTGGAAGTAGAAGACATACAAATTGATGTGTTACTTTTTAAACCTCTTACTGAACAAGAAAAGATTTGTCATCGTCAAGAAAGATTATGCTTATATTGTGGAGAACCTAAGTACACTGCTCAACATTATCCAAAGAAATGACAAAACTACAAAATGAAAAGTACGGCTATCAAAGAAGACAACATGTCGAAAAACAAATTTGTCCAGTTACAATAGGGACCGTGCAATTGGAACCTTGTATAATCCCCGGTGAAGGTCCTATTCTCTCCTTAGAACCCTCTCCTTATTTTATAATAGATATATATTTAGGACCAAAAAACTACATAGCCTCTGCCTTATTAGATTCAGGAGCCTCAGCATGCTTACTAGATAAATAATTTGTTAAGAATTATAAAATATATTTAGTACAGAAATCCAAATCCGTACATGTAGAAGTCATAGATAGTCGCCCATTATCTCATCGACCCAGTGAAAAGCTATAAGTTTAGTATAGTAAAACATGTACTTATAGGTGCAAAAGCTTTTATACACACAACAAAAGAAGGATTAACTTTTGTTATTTACGCCACACCCATTTCTGGCAGTAGAAAGACTTCAAGTGGTATTCCAAGCTAGTATCAAGATTATCAAGACGTTTTTGAGAACAAAAATACTGATATTCTTCCAAAGCATTGTCCATATGATTGTTCAATTGATCTCAAAGAGGGATCTCAGCCCCCATTTGGACCAATCTACAGTTTATCACAAAATGAGTTGGTTGAACTCAAGGCGTATATTGAAGAGAATCTGGCCAAGAACTTCATACGTCATTCCAAATCTCCAACAGGAGCCCCAATTCAATTTGTGAAGAAAAAAGATGGATCATTATGAATGTGTGTAGATTATTGAGGACTTAACAAGATCACTATCAAGAACATGTATCCACTACCTTTAATCTCTGGACTTTTTGATCATCTAAATCAAGCTAAGATCTATACAAAAATAGATCTACGAGGAGCATACAACGTGGTCCGCATCAAAGAAGGAGATGAATGGAAGACTGCATTTTGAATAAGGTATGGATACTTTGAATATAATTTTATGCTTTTTGGACTCACAAATGCACTAGCTACTTTTCAACATCTCATGAATGATATTTTTTTTGAATTTTTAGATAATTTTGTTGTCTGCTACCTAGACAACATTTTAATCTATTCTAAGAACGTAGAAGAGTATGAAATACATGTTCATCGTGTGTTACAAAAACTTGGAGATACGGGATTATATGCTAAGATGGAAAAGTGTGTATTTTACACTACTCAAATTAACTTCTTAGGATATATCATCTCAAATGATGGTCTCTTGATGAATCCTAAGAAAGTCCAAACAATCATGGACTGGAAGATTCTAAGAATAGTAAAGGATGTGCAATATTTTTTGAGATTTGCCAATTACTATCGAATCATCATTAAGAACTTTTCTCAAGTTGCAGCCCCACTTACACGCTTGACTTGTAAGGACAAGCTCGAATTGAGTAAAGAAGTAGAAGCATCATTTGAAGCTTTGAAGATACCTTTTTCTTCTGCACCAATGTTTTATCGCGTCGACTTTTCCAAGGCATTTTTTATGTAAATAGACACATCAGACTTTGCCTTGGGCGCAATATTGTCACAAATGGGAACAGATAACAAACTCCATCCAGTAGCCTTCCATTCCAGGAAATTTCTAGCAGTAGAGATCAACTACAAAATCCACAATAAAGAACTTCTTGCAATTGTGGATTCTTTTTAAAAATGGCATCACTATCTAGAAGACACTTCTAGTCCAGTCACCATGTATACAGATCACAAGAACCTCGAGTATTTCATGTTAGCATACATGTTGAATCGTCGTCAGGCTCGTTGAAGCATATTTTTATCAAGATTCGAGTTCATTATTACATATTGGCCAAGAAAACAATAAGGTCTATCTGATGCACTGTCTAGACATTCTTATCTTGCACCAAAAGAAAGAGATGGAGCTTTTAATCAACAAAAAATAATTCTCTTAAAGCTGGAGCAATTTCATCTTCGGGCAACAAAATCAACATTGACTATTGATTTAAATTTCTTCAAACAAGTCCACTTAAGTATGTCCTCAGATCTTCTTATTCATGATATTAAGAATAATTCTTCTAAGTCTCATGATACTTCAAAGTTTGAATTCAAAAAAAATCTATTCTATTTCAAAGGACGCTTATATGTTCCAGAAGGTGAAGTACGATTACGTGTTCTTCAAGCTTGTCATGACTTCCTGACAACAGGACATTTTGGGTACAATAAGACTTTGGAGTTAATATCTAGAGATTTTTGGTGGCCTCAAATGTAGAAGGGAATCAAAGACTTTGTACAATCATGTGATGTTTGTTCAAGGTCAAAAACTCCTTGCCATCGATCCTACGGACTTCTTGAGCCATTACCCATTCCAGAACAACCATGGTCTTCTGTGTCTATAGATTTTATCACGGATCTTCCAAACTCAAGTTCTTATAACTCTATATTTGTAATATTAGATCGTTTCACTAAAATGGCATATTTTATATCATGTACAAAATCTATCACAGGTGAAGAAACAGTCAAGCTTTTCCTTGATAATATCTATTGCTATCATGGATTGCCTAAGGATATTATATCAGATAGGAGAACTCAGTTTGTATCAAGATTTTGGAGAACACTTTTTAAGATTTTAAAGGTGGATATAAAGCTATCTTTAACTTTCTATCCTCAAACTGATGGACGAATGGAGCGTGTAAATCAAGTCTTGGAACAGTATTTGAGATGTATCATCAAGTACCAACAAGATGATTAGACAACTCTTTTACCATTGGCAGAGTTTGCTTATAATAATACAATGCATTCTTCTACGTAACAAACACCTTTCTTTGCCAATTATGGTTACCATCCACCACTTGATACTTTTGACTATTCAAAAGCTGATAACCCTGCGGTAGAAGACTTGGTAAATCGTTTGTCAAAACTACATGCAACAATGAAGGCGCAGTTAAAGGAAGCTCAAGAACAACAAAAGATAAATGCAGGACCGTATTACAAGGAATAACCACAATTCAACATGGGTGACAAGGTATGGCTACTTCATTGCAATATCAAGACTACTCGACCTTGTGACAAGTTGGACTATCGTAAATTTGGACTTTTTCCTATTTCTGAATAAATTAATCTAGTTGCGTATCGATTACACCTACCAAAATCTATGAAGATCCATCATGTATTCTAAGTGTCCATTTTTGAACCATATAAGACAGTGAACATATCAAGAAGAAGACAAGTGCCACCTCCTCCTATAGAAGTGGACCATAATGAAGAATTCAAAGTGGAAGAAGTCTTAGATTCAAGGCCGGGCCGAAATAGGTTGAAATGTCTTGTTCATTGGCACGGATATAATATTAGTGAGCGCACGTAGAAACCAGTAAAAAATCTTGCGAATGCAGCAAAGAAGGTGGAGATTTTTTATCAACAACATCCATCAAAACCAAAATAAAGACCTCTCCTATAAAAAAAAAAAAGATCTAGGCAAGATAACATCTAACTTTCTATCCTTCTTTGAAGCTTCTTTATAATGCTAAGGAGATGGAGAACCAACAACCAGCGGATTCGACTCGAGAGCCTTCATTTGCTGACCTGCCGGACGAGACATTATAATTGTCATAGCCATTGAGATGACGAAATCAGGATGAAGAAATCAGGATGAAGATCCACAAGAACGACATGTTCTTCCTCAAATAGATGGTGAGATACAACGTGTTTGGTATCACGACCTTTGAAGAGACTCCCAATGTTTGGTGATACTTTTAGATGTAAGAACTACTCCTGATGGTATTCCTAATATTTTCTTTGAAGGGAGTTATGAAGGCCTCAACAATGACCAAATAACAGGGTGGTCCTCTCACCCTAGTATGGGACATTATCGATGGCTGAAAGGACCTATCAACTACCTGCATAGGGAACAAAGATCAAAGTATGTGGCAAGCACAATTCGACGTATCTTGGACTTCTTCAACATGTAATCACCGTTCCTCATGGAACTCGTCCCTAGAAGGAGTGATAATGTCACGGACATAAGATTTATTCTAATAATTATTTAATATACACCAATAGAAGTATGTAAAATAAGTTGATTTGATAATATCTGATAGAAAAGCTTTTTAGAAGCATCATAGATGCGGAATCACCTTTATACATATCTATAGGTGATTGATAGGTTAAAAACTTAACCAACAAGCTAGCCACATGGCGCATATGTTGGTAGTTTGTGGAACAAGCTAGCTATGTATTGTACATGTTGGTGGCTTGTGGAACAAGCCAAGTACATGGTGCACATGTAGAAAACTTGTCTTACAAGTTTGACACGTGTCTTACAAATTAGACATGTGTAGGAGGTCTTATAGAATATCGCCACATAGCTCTTAGATAGATAGTATAAATAAAGACAAGAGTGAAGCCTTCTTCACTCTTGTCAATTCCTTTCTTACTTCTAGTTTGATTTCAAGGGCCTCTAGTGTCTTGTCTTTTGGCAATAGCCATTCCAATTTCTTTTAATATATATACTACCTTATTTTTATTTTGCTATACTTCTTTGAGAGCATCTTTCACTTATTTTGCTTCCATTGAGTTCTTATCTTTGACAATAATATAAGATGTAAGGTTATTTGGTTCATTTTGCAATGATGTCTTTACCTTCCAAAGCTAAAAAGTAATCACAAATGCAAGATTGGCCTATTTATTTGGCAATATTATTAAGCTTAAGCACTTCCACATATGCAAAGTAGTAAATGATAAAACATTGTTTAACTCATTTGACTATAATATGAAACTTAAGCACTTCCACATATGCAAAGTAGTCAATGATAAAACATTGTTTAACTCATTTGACTATAATATCAAACTTAAGCACTTCCACATTTGCAAAGTAGTCAATGATAAAACATTGTTTAACTCATTTGACTATAATATCAAACTTAAGCACTTCCACATTTGCAAAGTAGTCAATGACAAAACATTGTTTAACTCATTTGACTATAATATCAAACTTAAGCACTTCAACATATAAAATACATTCAAAGATATGACACTATCTTATTTATTTGGCAATGATGTCAAGCTTCAATACATGATCATATCAAAAGTAGTAAAAAATGTGAGATTTTGAAATTCATTTAGTAATAATTTTAAGCTTTAAAACTTGATTTATTAAAAGGTGGTCAAAGATGTATAATTGTCTAATTTGTTTTGCAATAATATCAAGTTTGTACATCAATTGATATCTATGGTAGCAAAAGTTGTAAAATTATTCTATTTAAGTGATAGAAATGTCAAACTAAACTGTATTGTTGATATAAAAAATAATCAATGTTGTGAGTTTGTCCAAATTATTGGACAATAATATCAAGCTTAAGCAATTATATATATATGAAAAATCAAAGATGTAAGATTGTTTATTTTATTTAATAAAGATATTTAAATTTAAAAAATAAAAGATTAAAATTTGACTAATTTTATTAAATATGATATTAAGCTTTTGTAATTACTCATATTAAAGACAATCAAAGATGTGAGGTTGCCTAATTTATTTGGCAATGATGTTAAGCTAAGGCACCACCTTATATCTAAGGTAGTTAATTATGTGAGATTATTCAACTTATTTGGCAATGAAGTCAAGCTTGAGCACCACCTTATATCAAAAATAGTCAAAGATGCAAGGTTGCCCAATTCATTTGGCAATGATGTCAAGCTTGAGGACTTACTTATATTAATAGTAGTCAAAGATGTGAGATTGCCTAATTCATCTTCATAGATTTTCTTCTTACTTGCCCGTACATTTCATTGTCCTTTTATGATTGCTTTCTAGATATTGCAACCACATGCTATTCAATCCATATTGTTTTTTTTTTTTTTTAAGCATCAGGTGTCAAGTTGGCTTTAAGATGTTAATTAAAATACAAAAGATGATTCTCATGTCTAGACTATTTTTCTAAAGGATTGACCATTTGTAATAATTTTTTGACTTATTGTAAGCTATATTATTCTAAATTGCTAATACATATGATCACTTATCTATCTATACATGTATTGAACAAGTTGCTATGAGTGTGAGAATGAGACAATATTTTCAAACTAAATTAGAGTCTTTGAAAGAGTTGGTCCATATTCCTCCAAATCACAATATGTTATATCATATTGCTATTTATAAGATATTGAAGGAAATTTCTGATCATACTAGAGATGTGATAATCCAAATTCCCTAAGAATTTGGTACACTCATGGTTGAAGTGCTTGTCCAATATTATTCTAAGAAGCATGAGCAAGGTCACTCTTACCAAGATGGAACAACAATTACCATAATAGCAAAACATTTAAAAGCTACCAAAGCAAAAGTAAGATCTTGAATTCTAAGCTGCATCATTCATTCAAAAATGATTAGATGGTTGCTTCATGAATTCAAATAATAATGTAATTGGTATATTAACTATGTAAAAATTTCAATTACTTATCCAAAAAATAAATATTATCAAAATTCTTCTTGCAGATCAAAGAGCTTTAAATCATTAAAGCAATTTATTTATACACATAGTAGAATATGCTGATTTGTTGGCAATAAAAAATAATATTGATATTAAGCTTTAATATTCTTTTATTTGATTAATCAACCATACTTGATATTATTTTTTATGAAATTCAGAATGTAAAATAAATTTTTGATTTTTAATATTTTGATATTATAAATTTATATTTTAATTATTTTTGTTGAATTTTTAATTTAGGTTCAATGTTGTATCAATTTAAAGTGATTAAAATATCTTTGTAGAATATTAAATTTAAAATATAAATTAATAATTTAAAAATTATTCATTGGATTCTGAGAATCTAAATTACTAACTAATAAGTTATACTGTATTTATTGCACTAAATTGACATATCATTGTGTTGTTATATACGTTTGGTATTCAATTATATATTTGATTGAAAATTTTATTTAAAAAAAAATATATATATATATATATATATATATATATATAATCAAATGAATTGAATACAAAAGTTAAAAAACATGCTAATTTGATTTTAAGAGCATTATTTAAAAAAATACATTAATGATAAGAAATAAATATTAGAAATATAGTATTTTAATTATTAGTGCAAATTTTATTCTTAGATAGAAACATTAAGAAACAAATGTTTATAAAAGTTCTGTTTGATACTAAAATTCAATCCTGACATTATGCTAGTTACAAATTTTTAAATAAGGTTTTGCTTGAATTAAATAGTTGCTTTTAACAAGATTTCTTTGATTGCTATTGCTAGACCATTGAAGTATCATTAAGACAAATATGTTTTGAAAAAGCTTTCTCAAATGCAATCAGTCGTGAATCAAGACAAGACAACCAAGAAATATTAGAAATTTGCTTCAAATATCTTCACATTTGTTCTGAAAAAAGACATTGATGATTATAAAGAACAACTTTGAAATGAGCAAAGCCATCTAAAAGAATTGATAAATCAACGCATTTTGGAGCTCATTCCATTTGTAAATGAAACATCTTCATGAGATAGGTTTGCATTGGAAACAACAAAACAACAATTACTACAAGGAGAATCTAATAAAAAATGATTAATATATATATATATATATATATATATATATTCATATTCAAAATAATGGAATACAAATTTGTTGGAAAAGATAACTCTACCACCATCACAACCATGTAAGACATTCTACTCAAACCTTTGACCACAGAACATGATACACTTATTCACAAGCAAACTCAATGTGCTTAAAACTAACACATTAATCTTATACCCTAGAACAAACAAATTATCATGCGGCGGTTCCGAAGATTCCGAAGATTGCAGCAAGCGCAGGGATGCTGGCGCGGTGACGGCCACCCCGGATAGCCGCGCGATTCTACGCCAATGCACGTCTCTGTCAGCATTTCATTCTCATCCTGAAAATGACCAAATCCAAGCAAAGAGCGTCGGCTACACCTAGCCTCACCCACAGTTGCTTGCCTAGCCTCGCAATTGCTGAAAGCTCCGTGTCTTCTCTCTTGCATGCATGCCCACACGCTGTGACGTTGCTGTCGTTGGCGCAAGTAGCGGCGTCGCCGGAGTGGTGGATTGGATGGATTGCAGCGTGAGCGCAAGTATTTGAGACTAGCATCCTCAGGGCCGAGTTGACGTGGTGGTTGAGATCACAACGAGATTCCGTGGACGGTTCGGGTCAGCAGAAGCTTGCATCGCGTGCATTTGTCGGTAAGGGTTTGTACCTTGGCTTGAGTTGCAGAGTCGCATGTTTTGTTGAGTTGTTGGGCAGCTGCTGAACTGGGTTCTGTACGTTGCTGCCGTTGGCGCAAGTAGCGGCGTCGCCGGAGTAGTCGACGAAGATTGCTTTGCTTGGCGTGCTTCCTCCAGAAAATAGGCAGTTGTCTGAACCCGGTTGGACTAGGGAGTGGTGTGCTGAGGGTGTGGTGGATTGGATGGATTGCAGCGTGAGCGCAAGTATTTGAGACTAGCATCCTCAGGGCCGAGTTGACGTGGTGGTTGAGATCACAACGAGATTCCGTGGACGGTTCGGGTCAGCAGAAGCTTGTATCACGTGCATTTGTCGGTAAGGGTTTGTACCTTGGCTTGAGTTGCAGAGTCGCATGTTTTGTTGAGTTGTTGGGCAGCTGCTGAACTGGGTTCTGTACGTTGCTGTCGTTGGCGCAAGTAGCGGCGTCGCCGGAGTAGTCGACGAAGATTGCTTTGCTTGGCGTGCTTCCTCCAGAAAATAGGCAGTTTGTCTGAACCCGGTTGGACCAGGGAGTGGTGTGCTGAGGGTGTGGTGGATTGGATGGATTGCAGCGTGAGCGCAAGTACATGAGAATAGTGTCTGCAGGGCTGAGTGGCTATTTTCTTGAAGTTTTTTGTTTTGCATTATTGATTTGTTACTAGAAGTGAAAAAGTGTCTGGCTTGTTGTTTTGATTGAGAATTTAAATAGAACAGATTTAGTCTATAAGTAGAAGTTGGATGTGAATATTGTTAAGCTAAGTATTCTTTTTAATTAAAATTTTATTTAATATTTAATGATTTTTTGTATTATAAAGGTTTTAAAGTATAATTTTTTAAACCTTATAGAGTGTCGTAAATCATACATTAATGTTTTTAATACTTTGTTCTATAAGGACCACTTTTGTGTACATTAATGAAATATGAAGAGATTAATTGAATTTTTTGATTATGTGATGAAAACGAAGGTTTTTAATATTTTGTTAATAATATATCATAAATGAGGTTGAAGACATATTTTTGTTAGGTATACATTAATGGTTTTGGAATATTTTATTGGATTATTTATGCAATTTCTTTATTGTAGTAGTATTTGTATTTTTGGAGATGGAATGTTGTGTTTTGCTTGATGGTGGAACTATGTTGAGAAATGAATCTAGGCATAGGTGTGGAAAGAGCTTTGAATTGGTATGAAGAATAATACTTTTTCTATCTTTCTTGTTTATTTATTTTGAATTTTTTGTGTGACAAATTAGAAATTGCAAGAGTGTGGTTAATGTGATAAGTACAATTAGATTTAGTAAATGTGGATATTGTTATTTTAATTAGTAAGTGAGGTACATGCAATTTGCAAGTTTGAATTTGAAATGAAAAAAGTATGTTGGATTATAAGTGAAATTGATAGAAATGTTCTTGAAATACAAAATAAATCTAATATGTAATTTTATATAGGAGGTGAGAAGGAGAAATTGGAATATTTTTTATTAATTCATTATGGAGTATCCTTTGGAATTAATCAAGCGATATATATTCATGGTTTGGAGGTATTTATATGGTTTTTTTATTTCAAGATTTTCAAGCATCATGGAGCAATATGACGAAATATCATATATGCAAGGCATTTGCGAAGATACTTGGGAAGGATCAAAAGTCTATATTGGAGCATTCAAGGTTTTATTAAAGAAAAAAGATTTGTTGAATAGAAACCAATGTGCAAATTTGTGCAAGAAAATTGAACATGTTACAAAGGTTTTTGACCACCTAATGACTTGCACTAATGATGGATTGGAATGTGGGCTTTTATTGAGTGAGTTATTTCTTATAATAAATAAATCTTATTTTCTAGTAATGAAATGTGGAAATTTAAATTGGTGTGAAGAAGCCATCTTCCAATTGAATAACAAAGAGACTTTTAGGGAACTAGTTTTGGATTTGAAATGTTGTTGTGATATAGCAAGTGATATGCTTTTAAAGCATTATCCCAACAAATTTGAAGACATCACATTTGCTACTTTTAATGTTGCAACATGTGATGAAGTGGAAGGTGATGTTAAATTTCTACGTGATAGGTTGATTTATGCAAATGGAGAAGAAGATTTTAAACATTATGGATTAGCAAAGCATCTACTACAAAGGTTGGAAGATTTGGTTTATATAGAAGGTGGGGAATTGGATGATTTAAAAGTATTGTCAGACATGAAAAGTCTTAAAATTATAAAGCGCATCAGTGAAGGAGCTTTTGGAGAAGTTTATAAATCAAAGTGGTTGGGACTTTTGTGTGCAACTAAAAAGATGCGTGTTGGATTTGATATGTCATTTAAGAGAGAGGTGAGCATTCTAGCTAATTTATGTCATCCCAACTTGATAACATATTATTTTGCAATGAAAGGAAATGCCAATGAAAGTGGTGAGTCTTTTGAGACAATAGTAAAAGAAGAGTATTTGTATATGGGAATGGAATTGATGGAAACAAATTTATATGACATGTTGCAAAAAAAAGAGGAATTATCTTATATTTTACTTATTGATATTATATATCAAATTGCAAAAGGGATGTGTTACTTGCATGACATGCACATTGCACATCGTGATCTAAAGCCTCACAATATTTTGGTTAATATTATAGAGACCAAAATTATGAATAAGGTTGTTGAACATGCTATTGTGAAAGTGATTGATTTTGGAATGTCCAAGATTGAAGTTGGAAGCAATCCCGAAACTACGGAGCAAAAATGTCCTTATGGATCTCCTAAATATATGGCTCCAGAGGTAGTAAAAAATAAATCTCAAACAATTTCAATGTGTTCTTTTGAATCAGATGTTTATTCATTTGCAATGGTATGTTCTAAGATTCTCTCAAAAAAAGATCCATTTGATAATGATTTAACAATAAACGAGATATTACAAAGAATTGAAAAAGGTGAAAGACCAAGCTTACCTTCAAATTGTGATGAATTGAGTGAGCTTATCAAAGAGTGTTGGAGGTTGGATCCTTTGCATCGACCAAAGTTTGCAAATATTTGTGAAAGATTGAACTCACTAAAGAAAAAGTTCTTAGTTGGAATTGGTGTGGCAAATACACCATATTATGAAGCATCAAAAAACAATTGTCATCAAAATGTAGAATTTCAGCAAATACAGAATAGATTGTCATTGGTAAGACTTATTAAAAATTGAAGTAGGTATATTTTGAATTAATTGTATTGATTGAATTTTATATTTGTACACACTCTTCTATGCTATAGTGATGTCTAGATGCCATCTTATAAGCTCAAGTTAGTAAAATTAGGTCAAAATGTAATACATACATCATTCTTATTCTTTTGTTAATATATGGTTGAATTTCTAATTGTAGGTAAATTTTCCCAAGGAAGAAATATTTGGTAGAATACAATATTTATCAGAAATAAGACAACAATGTGCAAATAAAGTGAAGGCATTGTATCTTGTTGGAATGGGTGGAATAGGCAAGACTACAATAGCAAAGGCCACATTGAAAGATGTGAAGCACATGTATAAGGTCTCATGCTTTGTTGAAAGTGGTGGTGATTGCTATACGACTTCTTGCAATATTTTAGAACAATTTGAATTTGAATCAAGACCGAGAGATTTAAAGGAAGCTCAAGAAATGTTGAAATCATTCTTGATGAAGAATAAAACTATCTTGATCTTTGACAATGTAAAGAATCAAAGTGAAATTGATGATGTTGTGCCTATGGATGACATATTTGCCAGTAATGGTAGCACATTGATTGCAACAACTCGAAATTTGAAGGCAATAAAGCATTATGGTGAAGGAATTTGTGTAATAAATGTTGAAGGACTTGATGAAGAAACAAGTTTGAAGTTGTTTGTCACTCATTCTTGTGGCCAAGACAATTTGCCTAATGAACTTGTTGAGGTTGGCGAAAAGATTGTAAGAGCTTGCAATGGCCTACCTTTGAGTCTAGAAGTTATGGGAGCATTCTTAAGAGAGAAAAAGAGGTTGAGATGTTGGGAGCGAGCTTTACAAAAGTTGAAAAGGGGAAGTAACTTGGATGGAGATGAAAAGAATAGTAACTACAAGATTTGGAAGATATTAAGAGTAAGCTTTGACAATTTGGAAGTTGAAGAGAAGAAAATATTTTTGGACATATGTTGTTACTTTTGTAATGATGTATGTCCAGAAGGCATGTCAAAAGAAAGAGCATTGCGATTATGGGTGAATAATAAAGAAAACATATTGGAACAAGATGTGGAATTAATATTAGATACATTGATTTACCAATCATTGGTAAAAGAAGACGAAGATGGAATTATAAGAATACATGATCAACTACGAGATATGGGTAGAAAGATTGTTGAAATTGAAAAGGATTACAAACATACACGAATGTGGAATTTGAATGTAGATCCATTTCATGAATCATCAAGCAAGGTAATTAACCTAATTATTAACAAAATATCATATATAGAAGTATTGTAAATAAAAAAGAAATAACATTTAAAGATTGGACGTTTTTTTTTATCTTTATATCTTCTTATTTTTAATGTGTTGTTTGAAATGTATGTTGATGTAAAGTTATTATTTAAACAAATTAATCTTGTAATATAATTATATTTGTGTGTATATTAAGTGCATCACTAATGTAAAAATTCTAATTATTTTGTGTGTTTAATTGTGTTGGTTTATAGATGGAAGGATTATTTTACAACCATCAAGACAACAATAGTATTTGTGAAATAAGAAGTGCTTGTTTTCCATCACTTCAATTTTTAAGTTGTGATATTGGTGTTTTTGCACCAAATATTGTTATAAGGATACTAAGCATATTTTTTGTGTTGGTAAGAAATTCTTGTAGTTTGAAATGTTTTCTACTAGATATGTCATTTCACATCAAATTAAAAAAAGAATTTGTAGATAAAGCATTGCACATGCTATATGACAAAGATGTTTATAGAAAGTTTGAGAATTTAAATGTCTTACAATTGAGACATTGTTCTTTTATAGAAAAATTTCCAAATTCATTTTTTAAAATTGCTACCTTATTAGAACTAGATTTACAAGGAAGTTCAAACTTGATCATGCTACCAGATGAAATTCAATATATGACTACTTTAAAAATTCTTAATTTGATGGATTGTAATATGTTAAAATCATTACCAACATCAATAGAGAGTCTTTTCTCTTTGAAAAATCTTAATATAAGTTGGTGTTCAAGCTTGACATCATTGCCAAATGAATTGGGCAACCTCACATCTTTGACTACCTTTGATATAAGTGGGTGCTCAAGTTTGACATCATTGCCGAATGAATTGGGCAATCTCACATCTTTGACTACCTTTGATATAAGTGGGTGCTCAAGCTTGACATCATTGCCAAATGAATTGGGCAACCTCACATCTTTGACTACCTTTGATATAAGTGGGTGCTCAAGCTTGACATCATTGCCAAATGAATTGGGCAACCTCACATCTTTGACTATCTTTGATATAAGTAGGTGCTCAAGGTTGACATCATTGCCAAATGAATTGGGCAACCTCACATCTTTGACTACCTTAAATATATGTTGGTGCTCAAGCTTGACATCATTGCCAAATGAAT
>JAWRVF010001523.1:25000-62277 GCA_036785485.1 Physcomitrellopsis africana | reverse complement strand
TGTAAGATCATATCTTCCTCCTCATTAGTCAAATAGTCATTTTGTTCTTTAACCATTTGACCATTATTAGCCTTCTTTTCCATAGTTATTGGATCACACATCAAAGCAAATACTTGTCCAATTTCAAATTCCTCATCTTTGGTCATATGCGTGTCCGGAGCCTTCATCATGACTGTTTCAACTGTCATCTGTCTCTTCCTCTTAATGACATCAATGATCAATTCATGAAAATCTTTTTTAGCAATGCCAAGAGCCTCTCTTAATGTAAATTCAATCTTGGCATCCAGGATTCTTTCTTCTTACACCCCTTTCATGTCAATGGAAGATTCAATGTCAGATTGAAGCTTATAGGCAGGTCCCTTACCTTTTCCTTTAGAATCAGCTTCCCTTTCCTTTTCTTTGCCATTGTCTGTCCTCTCTTCCCATTTTTCCTTTAGAAGTGGCCCTTCTCCTGAATGATCAAAGACAGAGGACCTCCCAGGTCTTTGCCGTGTATGAGCAGCAGGACCTTCTACCTTTTCACCTTTTTTGAGCTCCTGGATTTTTCTCTTACATATTCGCTCCCCTGTATCATCATTCTCAGAGGTTCGCCCTCTCTTCTCTTCAACAAAGACATCATAGTATTTAGTTTTGTCTTGAACTTGACCTAAAAAAACTTTAGACGCAATTGCTTCAAATCGGGTCATTCCAACCGCGATATTTCTGAATGGCTTGAGCCCTCTCACAAGAAAAATTTCGTAATCAGAGGGAGTTTAAAGTTCAATTTCTTGTTTGTTGCTCCAATTCTATAAGGAATGTCTCAAAGACTCGTCTACATAAACAATAGATCTTCTTACCTTTCTTCCATAGCCACCTCCTCGCTAAAGTTGGTACTAAAGGTGTTAAGATGCATCACGACCCACCATTTTGAAGACACAATGTCGCCTTTAATAGCTTCATCACATGATTTGTAACTCCGAAGATTGTGACTGTCTTCCCCATCACAATAAACGCATCTCCTCACAAATGATCTTGCACCTTCAGATGATTGAGGGTCTCGAGACTTTTTCAATTCACTCATTTCTACCTTCAAATCCCTAATACCCTTTATAAGCTTATCTAAAGTTTTTTCTTCAACTGTCTTGACCATCTTAGGAGATGTTGTTGAAGAGGTTGGAGCAAATGATACCTTGGAAGCTTTTGTAGCAAGCTTCGGTGCTACATCCATCTGAGTTGTCATACTTTTGGATTTCATTCTCCATTGCTTTGCCACAAGAGCAATTCCTTCCTCTACTCTCTTCCAATCATTTATTAAACCTCCTTCGATGGTTCGATCACCTAAAAGCAAAAAAAGTCTATCTTCTAAAGCATCATCTGCTGCTTGCAAGAACAACTCAGCCTTCTTAGTATCAAAAAGATGCCTTTCTGCTAAAGGCAATTGGTTGTATTTCTTCTCAAAATCTCGCAGCAATTCATTTGGACCCATAGTGTTTCCAGGCCATTGTTCAATCCAATCAATAAAAGACCTCTTGGTCATCCTCTCTGAGTCTTCTTCAAAATACTCATCACGCAATCTCTCTTCAAATGTCATCCAAGTAATAACATTTGCATTCCTTCAAATTTCTTCCACTTTCTTATTAATCTCAGGCACAACAGCTAATGTGAAAGTTTGTATCATTCGAGCCTCAAGTACTTGTTGCACCTCCATCTCACAAATATAAACCTTCAAAAACCTGGTGATGTCCTTCCTGTCAAATCTTCCAATCTTATCAACAACACCCTTCAAAGCCTTGGTAGCTCTATTACCTCCAGCTTGAATTTTATATTGATCCATAAATATTGCCAAAGCTCCTAGAATGGTATCTATGTTTGATTGGGGTCCAGAGGAAACCCCTCTAGTATCCTCCATATTACCTTAGCCAAAACTAGTAGCCCCAAAGTAGCTCTAAGTGGAAGCACCAATTATGTAGGATAGAGAGAACTCGCCTTGGGAAAACGCCGGGTTCCTAGCTGCTACTAGAACTAGCAGGGAACATGAGAGGAAGCCATGCAAGTATCTTCTATACTTGCACAATATTTGTTCAAGCTTTCAAATTATACTTGTATTATACTTGTACAAGTCTTGTACAAATATAAAGTATAAATACTTGAATAAAACTTATACAAAAACTTGTATAAATACTTGTATAAATCCTTGGTATAACACTTGTACAAATACTTGTATAAATCCTTGGTATAATACTTGTACAAATACTTGTATAAATATTATATATAATACTTGTAGAATACTTATAGAATACTTATATAAATACAAGTATATATACTTGTATAAAAGGTATAAGCAAAGTATGTATGTATTCAAGTATACCTCAAAATACAACCGCATATGAGGAATACAAGTTATACAACAAGCTGAAACTAAATAAATCACTAAAAATTCATCCAAAGGTCAAATCAAGCGTGCTTATAGCTTATGGAAAGCCAATAATCCATTGTAAAACATATCAAAATTTCACAAATAGATGACTTACCGTTTTAAAGTTATGGCTAAAAGAAGTAGGCGCTAAAATTTCCAAGCAAATGCAAAGGCAGCAAAGCTCCTCTTCACTTCAGCCTTTGTTGTGATCACTTCCCTTCTCCAAATTGGATATGCAATAGCTTTTTAGAAAGCTCACTCCATCACCTAACTTGTTCTAAAATTTCGCATGCATGCCTCTCTAACTCCAGATTTTGTAGCTAGTCGATTCTACTCTTCAAACCCTAGCAACAATTTTCCCTCTTTGACACTTCACGGCTCATAAAACTTTCATCAAAGCTCCAAATGTATTGATTTTTGTTTTTGTGGAAAGCTTACACAAGCTACCACAAGCACCTAAAATATCAAAAAGATTGAAGAGACTGTCCGACTTGGGTGGTTGAACAAAGTCTCTGCCCCTCTTCGTCGGGTGGCAGCAAACCCTTTCCCACTCTCAAGCTCACAACTTTTGCTCTCCAACTCCAAATGCTACAAGAGATGTCTTGATAAAAAGCTAGCACAAATTTCCACACTTTTTATAAATTTTACTAAGAAAGAATTGAAATCAAACTTGCAGTAGCAGCTCAAAGTTTCTGCCCCTCTTCGTCGGGTGGCAGCAAACCTCACTCTACTAAAACAAGCATAACTTTTTGTTCACAACTCCAATACAAGCAAGTGAGTAGGTTCTAGAATCCTCACAACTTGAAGAACACACCCACCAATTTTCACTACAAACACTTCTATCTCCTCGGAGCTATCTCTCTCCAAAGTTCACTATTCAAAAACTGCCTTTTCTCTCGGTCTAACAAGAGGAGAATATCTCCCTTTCTTTCTATATTAGACTATGAGACGCCCACATGGGCAGCCAAATCCTATTGGATGGGCCTTATTCACCCCATGCTCTTCTTTCTTACCCTTCATAAGGTCCACTCCCAAAAGGAAAAACTTCAATTAGTCTATTCCCCAGAGCAGTCAAATTAAATAGCCATCTTAATTCAATAATTAAGTGGCTATAATAAATCCTCTCCTTATAATATCTTCTAAAATAACCTCTAGCACTCACACATATATTAACAATAGATACAAGATTTTTCATATTTTTATACACTGCACGTAAATGCAGTATGACACCGCATCCGCGTTTTTCTGAACAAACATACCTCTAGTCTTGATGCTACCTCTATTTTGCTTCTTAGAACAATTTCTAATTCTATGGCCTTCTCACCGCAATACAAACACAAACCTTCCTCCATATGCTGCTTCTTTTCTTCTGGAGTAAGAGATTTGATACGTATCACATCAATCTGCATGTCTTCTGCCTCCGATTGTGAATTTAGGCTACTTGCTAATATACTTGCATCATGATGACTTATATATTGTCTAGAGCATTGATCTTGGCGACGCTGAAATAGGTGGTTATCGCACTTCACAGCTTGGCTAATGGCTTCGTTGAACATTTGTAGATCAGAAAGAGATAACAACAAATCTTTCACATCGTCCGTTAGACCCCAATAGAATTGATTCATCAATGCTTCTTTGTCCTAGTTGATGTCGCATGCCAATTGCCTGAAATTCGATATATAGACTAATGCAGAGCGAGTCCCTTATTGTAGCGATTGAATTTTCATTGTAGCCCATCAAGCCTTATCATGCTTGCCAAATGCTTTTGCAAATACCTCCAAAAAAGTCTCAAAGTTGTTCAAAATCGATGATCTTTTTTTGAATAGAGGAGCAAATTACAATAGAGCTTCTCCCATAAGCAAAGTTTAAACCAATCCAACGCGTGATTCCTCTGCCGGATAACGTTTGGATTGAAGAGTTGTTATCAAGTTGATTTGATTGATGAAACCTCGAAACTTAGAGCGTATACCATCAAACTTGTCTGGGAGGCTATATCGAGGCTCTTTTTTGTTGTGGAAGTAATAGTTCTCGTTGAACCACAAGTAAAGCTGCTTCTTCTAGTATGGAAGCTTGAGGCTGACAAAGTCCAGATTGTGCTATTCCGGATGCTCCATCATTATGAAGTCTTGCAAAAACTCCTTCAATCACCATAGTTCTCCATGATAACGTAGCAAGAGCAGTCATAATGGTGTCCAACTTGGAATCCAAAATTTTAATCATATTAATGTCTTGACCTCCGGCCATTCTAAGAGAAAGGAAGTAATTGTTTCTACAAAAAAGAAATATTGGTTTAGAAAAGGATACTTTGCAACCTTTAAAATGTCTTAAGACCTTCAAGAAGAGAAATAATCTACTCTCTCTAAGAAAAATAAGGCTCCAATATTATAACAAAAAAGATATCAGTTTAGAGGAGGGCAATCCGCAACCTCTAAAACACTAGTGTACCTTCAAGAAGAGGGATAATCCACACTCCAAGAAGAAGGAACTAGCTCTGATATCTAAGATGAGAGCAGTCTCAACAAACTATCACGGACACAAAATATAGACTTGAAGTCTAAACAAAAAGTTCAAGAAAAACTGGCAAGAATTGGATTAATCAGATGAGTACAAAAACAACACCAGAGAAGTGAGCTAGAGCTCCAAGAGATGTATTGTCGAGACTGAAGAACGCTTCAGCCTTGACTCCAATATACACTCCTATCTAGGAAGCTTTTCAAGCACCTTCCACCAACTAGAGAGATTTTCAAGCAACTCCCACCAACTAAGAAGCTTCTCAAGCAGCTTCCACCAATTAGGGAGCTTCTCAAGCAACTTCTACTAACTAGGAAGCTTCTCAAGCAATTTCTACCAACTAAGAAGATGTTAGAAGGCTTTGGAAGTTTCTAGAGAGTTCTAGGAACCTTCTAGAATGTTCTAGAAGGTTTTGATAAGTATGTCCTTGACAATATATCACTACATTTTAGAAGTTGTGGCTTACACTCTTCTAAATTAACTATCTTAAAGTATTCTTTTTAGTATAAAAAATATTAACGACTTATTGATTTTTTTTTTTTTAAGATAGAAATAGATCAAATTGATGGGAGAGCATCCTCACAAATAGAAAATAAAGTGGCAATTATTACAGATCTTTGAACCTTATTGGATACAGTACGAGAAGAAATGGCATTTTTTTACAACTCAAAAAAAAAACCATAAATGGAGTAAGTATCTAAAAAAATTAAGCGAAAAATTCATAACTTGCAATAAGAAATTATTTGATTAAGAGAAGCAAACAATAAACAAACTATGCAGACAACTTTTCTAGAAGTTCCAAGGGTTGTCATAAAAGAGCCAAAAGCTAGTATGCCTAATAAGTTTGATGGAACAAGATCAAACTTTCAAGGATTTGTACAACAAGTATGACTTTACTTACAACTATATCCTTCTTGTTACCTAGACGGATTCATTCAAGTCACTTTTATGGGCATTCTTTTATCATAAAGTGCTTGATCATGATTTGCGCCATTATTGAAAAAGAATTCTCTGATCCTATAGAATTTAGAAGCTTTTATAGAAAGATTTATTACTATATTTGGAGATAGTGATCAAGAGAGGGTGATAGAGAGGAAGATCCAAAATCTATGACAAGGGCAATGTTCAACTGTGATTTATGCCACAGAATTTCAATAACTTACTTATGATCCTGATTGGAATGATAAGGCTTTTATGACTTGATTTTGTTATGGCCTAAAAGATGATGTAAAGAATTTATTGATCACAATATAAAGAATTGAAAGCTTAGAAGAACTCATAGCTCAAGCTATTACTTGTGACAATCACCTATTTGAACTACGACAAGAAAGACAATCAATTTTCAGCAATACCTATCTAGGTACCACTGCTACATCTTCAAGAGTATTGGAAAAGCCATTATCACATCTTGAATCTATGCAGATTGATGCAACTTAATTCTAGCCATTAATACTAGCGGAAAAGACTAGGCATTGACAAGAGAATTTATGCCTATATTGTGGAAGACTTAATCACAAGGCAGCAAATTGTCTAAATAAGTCTAGAGAATTCAAGGCATAAGGTATAATATCCGAGTTAGAAAGGTCAGAAAACAAAGACATCCAACCATAATAGGGACCTTGCGATTGGACATCTCTAAATCTAAAGCACTAGAAAAAGATATCTTTTTACCTTTGGATCCAACATCTTGTTTTATACTTCCTGTATATATAAGAATCTAAAAACAAGAAATTTTTGCTAAAGTCCTTTTAAATACTGGAGCCTCAGCATGCTTTATGGATAAAAATTTTATAACTAAGGACAATCTACTACTTGTAAAGAAGATCCATCCTACACTTGTTGAAGTCATTGATGAATAAGACCTTAGATCAGGAGTTGTTGTCAAAGAAATCCAATCGTTGAAAGTGATACTAAGAGATCAAGTATCACAAATTATTTTCAACATCATTATATATCCAAAAAATCCTACTGTCATTCGACTTCCTTGGTTTGAGCTACATAATCGTGATATTCATTAGAGTACGCAGAAGATTTCTTCAAGATCCACAAATCAAAAGAAAAAACGAGGTACTGCTCTATTCCTTAAAGCTAAAGCATTTATGCAAGCAGCAAAAAAAAAAGATGCATTTGCATTATATGTTATTCCAATGAAAGATCCAATGGAGCAACTGAAGCAGGATATTCCCAGTCAGTATTGCGACTTGGAAGATATATTTGAAAAAAAAAAAAAAACAAATATATTATCCGAACATTGTCCTTATGATTGTGCAATCAAATTATAAGATGGAGCTCAACCTCTACTTGGTCCAATTTACAATCTATCACAAATGGAGCTTATAGCCTTGCAAAAATATATTGATGAAAATTTAACTATGAATTTTATTTGACATTCAAATTCACATGCTATAGCTCCTATATTATTTGTAAAAAAGAAGGATGGTTCCTTATATATGTGAGTTGACTATCGAGGTCTGAATAAGGTAACAATACAAATTCACTATCCATTATCATTAATCTCAAGATTATTAAAATAATTAGGACAAGTATAGATTTTTACAAAGATTGATTTCAGAGGTGCCTACAACATAATCAAGATTAAAAAAGAAGATCAATGGAAGATAACATTTTGTACAAAGTATGGATATTTTGAGTACAATGTGATGCCTTTTGAACTTACAAATGCACCTGCAGTCTTCCAACATACGATAAATGATATCTTACGAGAATACTTAGATGACTTTGTAGTCATCTACTTGGACAATATCTTGATCTTTTCTAAGAATAAACAAGAGTATGAACATCATATACAGAAGGTATTAGAGAAACTATGAAAAAATGGATTGTATGCCAAATTGAAGAAATGCTCTTTCCACCAACCATCAGTCAAATTTTTGGATATATCGCTTCAAAAAATGGGATTTCTATATATCCAAAGAAGATACAAATTGTTATGGAGTAGAAGCAACTGTCATCAATTAGAGATGTACAATATTTTTTGGGATTTGCAAATTTCTACAAAATCTTCATTAAAGATTATTCCAAGATTGCAGCTCTACTAATGCAGCTCACAAGCAAGGACAAATTTATTTGGGATGATAAGGCTAAAGAAGTATTTAAGAAGCTAAAAAAATCTTTCACTTCTGTTCCTATACTTGTGCATGCAAATCTAATAAAATCATTCATTCTAAAAATGGATGCCTCAGATTTTGCACTAGGATCTATACTCTCTCAAACTAGTGATGATGATCAATTACATCCAATAGCATTTTGCTCTCAAAAATTTTCAACTGCAGAGATCAATTACAAGATCCATGACAAAGAATTATTGGCAATTGTTGATGCTTTTGAAGAATGGCGCCATTTGTTGGAAGGGGCTCAACATAAGATCATTATATATACCGACCACAAAAACTTGGAATATTTTATGAGTGCTCAAGTTCTAAATCGTCAACAAGCATAATGGAGCATGTCATTATCTTGATTTGATTTTGTGATTACATATCATCTAAGAAAACTTCAAAGAAAACCAAATGCCCTTTCTCGATGATTATATCTTGCACTAAAAATAGGAGATATTATATTGAATCAACAAAAATCAATTATATTGAAGCCGTCTAATTTGCACTTAAAGACATTGACAATATCTACCTATATAGATATAACTCTCAAGATAGAAATCTAAAAGGCAATGAAGACAAATCCATTTATAAAGAGCATCCAATAACGTTTAAAAAATGCACATGTGGAAGAAAATAATAATTTCAAATTGGAAGATGGATTGTTATACTTCAAGAATCTCTTATATATTTGTCGAAGACCTATAAAACTTCAAATTCTTCAAGTTCGACATGACTTTCTAGCAGTTGAACACTTTGGCTTCAATAAGATCTTTAAATTGATACCAAGAAACTATTGATGGCCTCAAATGTAGAAATTGGTGAAAGAATTCATCCAATCATGCAAAATTTGTACGCGAACAAAGATTCCAAGACACCAACTATATGGACTTTTGTAACCCCTTCTAGTTCCTAAAGACCCATAGCAATCATTATCTATGGACTTCATTACAGACCTTCCAATTTTAAATAGAAAAGACTCAATTTTTATAGTAGTAGACCGTCTTACCAAGATGGCACACTTTATCCCATGCAACAAGACTATTTCCAGGGAGGAAACAGCCAAGCTTTTTATTGATAATATTTATCAAATACATGGTCTTTTAATTGATGTCATTTTAGATTAATGATCGTAATTTGTATCAAATTTTTGGAGAGGACTATTTCGGATTTTAAAGATCAAGATCAACCTCTCATCCGCTTATCATCCTCAAAATGATGGTCAAATAGAACGAGTGAATCAGATCTTCGAACAATATCTTTGTTGTAGTATAAATTATCCACAAGGTGATTGGACAGACTTTCTACCATTGGCTGAGATTACATATAATAATTCCAAATATTCTTCAATAAAGCAAATTCCATTCTTCTCAAATTATGGATATCACCTTAAAGCAGATCCATTTTAAATTGAAGATGTGAGAAGTCCTGTTGTAGAAAGTCAAGCTACCTATTTAAAAACCATCTATAAAGAAGTAAAATCCCAATCATAAATAACCCAAGATCAATATAAAGACTATATACACATTCATCATAAGAACCAATCAAATTTCAAAATAGGAGATTGTGTCTGGTTACTTCGACAAAATATACAAACAAATTGACCATCATGGAAATTAGACTATCAAAGATTTGGACCTTTTACAATTCTACACCAAATAAATCCAATAAATTTTAATCTCGAAGTACCAAGTAGCATGCACATTCATCTAGTCTTTCATGTCTCGCTTTTAGAAACCTATTATAAATCAAATATTACTGGAAGAACTATTCTACCACCAACTTTAGTTGAAATCAATCAAGAGCTCAAATATGAGGTGGATGAAATATTAAATTCACATATAAGACATGGACAATTAGAATATTTCATCCATTAGAAGGGCTATGGAATTAGTGAAAGAACATGAGAATCTTCAAATAACCTTAAGAATGCACCTAAGAAAGTTTGCCAATTCTATCAGCAATATCCTAAAAAATCTACATTCAATAGTCATTAAAGATTTCATAGATAATAACATCTCTTGGCTTCTAAATGACACTTCCTATCAACAACAAAAGACTAATATATAAAAAAAAAAAAAAAACCACCCCAAGACCTGCACTTATATTTTTTCTAGGATAGAATAAATCTTATTAGAAGCTTATTAGTTATCATGTCAAATCTTTGTATTTTAAAGAAATTGCAGGAACAAGAATCAAAAGACTCTTCTTCCATAGAAGCAGTTGGAAAATCATTGCAACTTTCACAATCTAAAAGGTTTGAAGAACATAGATAAGATAAAAAAAGAATATTCCAACATCAAATAAGGCCACGCTTAGACTCTTTGGAGATATGGCCTCATCACAAAAATCTTGATTCAAATGCCCGAGCTTTGGTAATATTCCTCGAAGTTGGAAGGGTGACTCCAAGTAGACTAGAAATTGTGTTTGAAGGATGTTTTGAAGGTCGCAATGAAGAACAAATTCTTAGATGGAATGTTGGTCTAATAGAGGTTAAATGTAGAGGTCATCGACGCCATTTCAAGGATCTTATTTAACCGATAATCAACAAACAAAAGACTGAATATGTTGCTTCTCTACTCCAACAAATTGTAGAATTTTTAAGCATGTGATTTGATCATCAAATTGCTTCGGCTCCTCGTGAAATTCATCGCTAGAAGAGAAGGTGATGTCACGGACATACTTTAAGCCACCACTAGAACTTTCTGTAGTCTTCTAAAACCTTCCATAGCTTTTTAGAATCTTTTAGAATCTTTTAGAATCTTCTAAAATCTTCTTTAGTCTTTTAAAATCCTCTAGAATCTTCTTCAATCTTCTAAGACCTCTTGTAGACTTTCTACAGTCTTCTAAAATCTTCCTCAAGCTTCTAGAATATTCTAAGATATATTTAAAAGGTCCAATAGGATATAAGGCTTCATAGTATAAATAAGAGGTAAGACTGAGAAGCACCTCAGTCTTGCCAACACAAGTCTTGGAGCAATCTAGAGTGTTGCCTTATTCTTGATATTAATCCAGTTTCTTATTTTTGATCTAATTCTTGTTCCTATCCATCCAATTTTTTATTCTTGAAGTTATTTTGATTCTGAATTATTATCCTTGATTCTTGACTAACTTGCTATCATGTATCCCTGACAACAATAAAGATCAGATCTTTAAATGGGATATTTCAACAACGGAGGTAGTAGCTTAAAGCCATAAGCGATTTTTTTGAACGATTGATAGAACCTATTATTCAAAAACGGAGAACAAAATATACAACTTCACTAGTACAGCATATTCTTGATTTCTTACATATATATAGTAAGATTGAACTCCTCTTGGAACTCATCCCTAAAGAAAGGATGATGTTAGAGACATATACTTTAGAGGTTTGCAAAACCTTTTAGAACATTTAAGAGATTTTTGAATAAGTGAAAGTCAGTTGAGAAGCTTTCTAATTGGTGAAAGTAGCTTGAAAAGCTTCCTAGTTAGTAGAAGGAGCTCAAGAGGCTTCCAAACTGGTAGAAGCTGCTCAAGAAGCTTCTTAGTTTGATGGAAGTTGTTCAAGAAGCATCGTAGATAGGAATATATATAGAAGTCACGGCTAAAGAGTTCTTCAATCTCAACAACACATCTCTTGGAGTTCTAATTCACTTTTTTTAGTGTTATTCGTATATTCATCTAATTAATTCAAGCTTTTATTGATTTCTTCTTGAAACCTTATGCCAATTCAAGTCTCTTGCTCTGTATACTCATGTCCTTGATAATAAGTACCAATTTGACACTTTAACTTTGAGCACTTATATATCCTTCATAAAAACTCTAAATCATTCAATTTTTGTATTAAAACCATAGCCATAAATCTAAACTTACTGACCCTAATCTTTGATATTCAAATGACATTGAGAAAGAAATCCTAATCTCTAATAAGGTTTCAAGCAACCTCCTTGAAGCCTATTGGATATGACTTTTGGCCAATAGGAATAGAGATCTCTATCATCCATCTCCATTCATCTATATGGATGGCCTAATTACTCTTCATGATACTAAAAATTTCTTTTTAATCTTTTTTTTAGTAAATTATATATAATATTTGTTCTAAATATCAAATAAAAGAAATAAATAAGATTTCAATGAGCACCAGTATCTATCAAAGATGATTCAAAATATATAAAAGTTATTTTAAATATAAAATCAACCTCAAAAGTTGCTATCAAAAAAAAAAAAAAATGAAATTATATAAATTTCAATAATAATCTTTTTTTTAAAAATTCTTTCTAAAATAATAATCTAACCACATTTTGTAACCAACTAAAACCCACTAATATGACTCTTATTTAGTTGTGAAGTAAATTGTACATTATTTTTATATAGTAGCTGAACCACAACATGACAACAATATTCACAACATGAAACCAATATTATTTTTTGTATTTTCATCAAAGAAAAAACTTTATACTTGTTAAAAGGTGTTGTCAAGGGTGTGGAGTCCATCACTTGTTGCAAGCCCCTCTTTTTTTAATGTCAATTTTGGTCTCTTTTTGATAACAAAGATATTTTATTTTACGTTATAAAAATTCCTACTCAATAAAGAATGAGTTTTGTTCGAAAAGAACATGTTGAATTCCTTTTTTTTCCCCTTTATCGCCAAAGGCAACACATTCGGGATACCAACCGGCGGAGCGAATCAAAGCCCGTTCTGCCTGCCGAGATGCCTATCTAACCTCCTATTTGGCACACATGTTGAACATGCTGGCAATGGCGGAAATGTGGAATGCAAGTGGGAAGGCAGCAAAGTGAAGCTTGACCATGATAGCGCGACGAGGGCATTCATGGACGCCGGGATGGAATCCCCAGAGAAAGGCTATCTCTGACTCCCGCCTCTATCTGCAACAGCAAAATAGTGAATTGCGCCAGACATGGATAGCTTCTCCCCCCACCAATAGATGCAGCTGCGTATGATTTCCAGCCAGCCCCACGGTGGGCCTCGGCATCTGGTCTGACCATATCTGCTAGCTGGCTAGCTTCCTGATCGTGTCATTTGGCGTCGTAGCGGTGCGATCAGGCCTGCCAGAGTCTTGACGTCATGTACAACGCACGAGATCAGCCTGGAGCCTGAAAGCAGTCACCTGGAGGCTGATCGTTTCAGGGAGGGGCAGTAAACAGCCCGCGACACACTCAAGTTGCGCCATTCCACTTGCGCGTCTGTTTTCTGTGGAAGTCTCCATTGGGTCCGATTCGAATGCTTGCGTCTCGAGGTTTGCAGCTTCGGTGTGGATAACATTAGTTGTGCAGGGGTTGTTGAAGCGGGGGTTTGAGTTGGTATTAGGGTTTTGAGATTGGCCAGGTTCGGTGGGGAGGCGTTTCGTGGAGTGTTGTAGCTCGCGCTGCAGGTTGTTTGGCGGTTACTAGGTGGTTGACATTGCGCGTTCTGATTGAGAATGCTACCAGGGTGTTTGTAAATGCTTTTTTTGGTCGTGGATCTCTTGCGAATGGTTCTGCTGTTTTCAAGATACTGCGTTCTGGCCTCGTAGCCACTCTCTTTCTCGCCGCCATGTGCTCGGATCCAGCGAGTTTGCTCGCAGTTGGATTTGTTGCGAGAGCTGTTCATTGCTTTGGTTTGCTCCCGCCGGGGAAATCGTCTCGTCAGCCTAGTAGAGGATATCTAGGCAGATAGTGCAAAGAAAGCCTCGGAGTGGCAGCCAACCAGACGTGTTCATCAGCCAACACCTTACACTACGAAGTTTAGTGCGGAGAGTTCTGCAGCTGTGGTGCAGTTGCAAGCATTGCCGAAGTGGCATCAACGCCGAGTTTGAGGGTGTGCTCTGTTATATATGGCGTGGACAAATCGTTGGTTAGTGCTAGTAGCTTCAATATGGCTGCAGGCATGTGCGGGAATCGGGTATATCTTCGGGAGCATTTCACCTGTGATTAAAACAAATCTAAATTTGAATCAGAGGCAACTTAATCGACTGGGGGTAGCGAAGGACATCGGCGATAGTGTTGGCCTTCTGGCTGGTTTCCTGTCAGATTGGCTGCCTTCCTGGGGCCTCATTTTAGTGGGCTTATTGCACAACTGTATTGGTTATGGTTGGGTTTGGCTGATTGTCATCCGTCGAGTTGCTACACCTCCCTTCGCCTTGGTATGTTGCGCCATCTTCCCTCTCTCTTCCTCAGTGTTGTATTGTCCCTTATCGGTCGAACTGTGGATGCTTTTTGTTCCCAAATTTTCGTCAAGAATAGTCAATCAGCTGCCTATGTGGTGTAGCATTTGAATGTAGTTTTTCAAATATCTTGGAGGCTTTTTCTGATAGGTTCTGTGGTTGGACAGATCTGCTTGCTAATAGCTCTTGGGACGAATGGTGAGACATACTTCAACACAGCTGCTTTGGTGTCGTCTGTTCGCACTTTCTCGCATTACAGGGGCCCTGTGGTGGGAATCTTGAAAGGATTTGCCGGCCTTGGTGGTGCCATTTTCACGTGTATATACACTGCTTTTTTTGCCCCTAATCAAGCATCCTTCATATTCATGATAGCGGTAGGTCCAACATTAGTAGCGTTTCTGGCTTTGTTTGTCGTTCGGCCGTTGCCCATTGAAGCAAAAGATAGCGGTGTTCATGACCAGAAATTCAAATTCCTCTACGGCATTTGTTTGGTGCTGGCAATCTATCTATTGTCCACTATCATCGTACAGGATAGTTCAGCAGCCAGTAAAAATACGGATCGTCTCTTCGCAATTGGATTATTCACGCTCCTTGCGCTGCCATTAGCCCTCGTCGTTCCTAGTGCCCTCGAAAAGCAGTCCTCCGACTATGATAAAAGTTTCCAAGACGAATCCGGCCAATTCCGTGCTCCTTTACTGGACGATGTGGAGAATGAAGTTGCAGCTGGTGGAGAAGGGCGTGCCACTGTTGTGGACAGCGTTGATGGGAAGGCTTCAGGGCAGTGCACAGCTGCGCGGCCCTGGAAAGAGTCTCCCCGTCTCAAAGACCAAGATTTGCTTCTCTTTAGCGAACTGGAAGACGAGAACGAAACATTGCCGGAGCCTGTCAGGCGTGACCGGATGCGCCGTGCCAGCTCCCGTTTGTATCGTGCTGTAGCTGAAGGGGCCGTCACAGTGAAGCGGAAACGGAAGGGTCCTCACCGAGGCGAAGACTTCACAATGAGGCAGGCTCTGGTCAAGGCAGACTTATGGTTACTGTTCTTTGGACTGGTGTGCGGCGCTGGGTCTGGTTTGATGGTAATCGACAATTTGGGGCAGATTTCTCAGTCTCTAGGGTACAAGGACCCTCACATCTTTGTTGCCCTCATCAGCATTTGGAACTTCCTGGGACGCCTTGGTGGTGGTTACGTCTCCGAAGTAATTGCCAGGTGCGACTGCGCATCCTCTCATCCTAACAAACTTGCTCTCATCCAAACATTTCACTTTCACCCATTGCACTATGCAAGTTTATGAACTGCACAGCACAGCTACTTGCAGAAACAAAAAGACAACAAATGACTTTGCTGATGTGAATTTGCAGAGAGCACGCCTTACCCAGGCCAATTCTCATAGTAGGAGCGCAAGCAATAACGACCATAGGCCACGCATCACTGGCAGTCGGCATGCAAGGCTCGCTGTACGCCGGCTCGTTGCTGGTGGGCTTGGGATACGGAGCACACTGGGCCATCGTCCCCGCCACTGCGTCGGAACTCTTTGGACTGAAGAATTTCGGCATGCTGTACAACTTCCTCGCCATGGCGAACCCAACTGGGTCCCTCATTTTCTCGGGGCTCATTGCAGGGACTCTCTACGACTGGGAGGCTCAGAAGCAACACGGTGGCATTGCCCCGCGAGACGGCGAGGTTTTGAGGTGCGAAGGCCCTGGTTGTTTTCGACTCACCCTCTTAATAATGACGGGGATGTGCATGCTCGGTGCAGTCCTCAACACCATCCTCATCTTCCGCACGCAACGTGTGTACACAATGCTGTATGGGAAGCGGCGCGACGATGCATCCGGTGAGGAAGCTCGCGATGCCACCGCTAGTATTCAGGACTAGAGTGTACAATACCTAGTAGCTATCAATATTAATTGGTTTATAATTTTGTTGCACGGAAACTGGGGATTCATACAGGAACTCCCTCCTTGATTTGACAAAGAACGGGACGACGTCCTTTTGAATAGTGGAATTCTAATTTGTGCTCATTGGGCCAGAAATTTTCAGCACTTTTTGTCCCGATTCTGAGCAAAGCTTTTACAATATGTACTCAAATCTTTTATGAATTGAAGTGAAGGCAATCAGAACGCCTTGGTTGAACTTGTTTTTATGTGTCTAGTGTGGATGCGTTCGAAATTTTTGTGTTAATTTCCACTATGAGGGTAATGATTATTACATTGTCATTTTTAGGAATGTAATGACAATACAAAGATACTCTCTCATCGGTGTCATTTATTTCTAGTTGATACTTGAAAGGGAGTTTGACCACCTTTTAAGTTTACAAGTATAGAAAAGTTAATAATAAGACTCCAATAACAATTTTACGACTTTTCATTTACTTCTCTTACAACTTGTAAGAACGAAGAATATTAAAAAATAATAATATTACAAAGAACAAATAGAGTAAGACAACCATACTACCAACATATGTTAGCTACAAATAGAAAGTCATGTTGATGTTATTTGGCAAGGTCTTTATAAGATTTCCTCAATCATAGAATATCCTTAGGTTGACTGTGCCAGAGGCCTATCTCCTTCAAATCTTATGTAATAATCAATGCCCTCATTGTGTATAAGATTTCCACAAAGAGGGTATTGATTATTCCACAATGACAATGAAGGAAGTTATAAGGTCATTGTGGATGGTAAATAGCAAGATGTTGAAAGCATAAAATGTAATCAAATTTTTTAAAAATGAAGTATTGTCATTTCGAGATTTTAAATACAAGTAGAATCTCGCACCTTGCCTTGAAAAGTACAAGAATTAAACTCTTCAAATGTCTTGCATAGAAAACAATAAAATATAAGATATTTTCAGTATTAAATTTTTGCATTCTAACATACATGCTTGCTTTATAGCAAATTTGATACCTTTATAAAAAAAATTATATAATATATATAGGTACAAATTACTTTTTTTAAAAAATAAACCATCAATAGTGTATTTAAGCTTAAATATTATACTTAAATAGACCTCAATATTCATAAGTTCCAATTTTTCATAAGAAAATTAAATAAGAAGATTGAAGTCTTTTAAAGAATGATAGAATTACATTTATAAAAATAAAATGTGTTGCATGTTAATGCAGTTCCTTTTTCACATGATCTAGTAATAATATATTTATTCTACTCTGAATAAGAAGTCAATGTATTAATAAAAATAAAAAATACATTTTTATAAACGCATTTAAAATTAAAAACCATAAGAAAACAATTAAAAGATAATGATTCAAAAAATGGACCGTCAATTTTACAAAACGAATTTAAAAAATTATACAATTTAAAAATAAAAGAAAAAATTGAACAAATTTTCAAGGAAACACTTCATAAATAACCAAGAAAGAAAGCTAAGTATTAATTGGTAACAAACAACAGGAGAACCTTAGCCGTTGGTTCCCAGGTTCCATCCCTGATATTTTCGTAGCGTTCTAACTATAGTACCTATTGTGCATTGGCAAGGGAACGTAAAAATCTAGAACGCTGCGCCACTTGGTTCTCATCCCGGGTATTCTGCTACCGGGTCTTCAATATCCGGGTATAATGACTCTGCATTGCTACATGGCTTGCTTCCAAAACCTTGGCTATGGCGAATGAGGAGGATAAGCCGTGACTGAGGAAGTGAGCAATGGCGGTGGCTGTGGCGATGGCGAGGGCTGCAATTGTGAGCTGCCGAGCTGCTCACACTCAGCTGTACGAGGTCTTGAAGGTGGACAGGATGGCTACGACGGCGCAGCTCAAGTCTTCCTACCGCAATTTGGCCAAGAATCATCACCCAGATGTCAGCTCGCACCCGGACGCACAGGCGCGTTTCATCGAGCTCAGCAACGCTTACGAGGTACGTCTTGTTAATGACCTAAGTGGATTGAAAATTTTCGAATCCTGTTTTCTGTCAATCTTCTGGGATGTTACGGAGCAGCCTCCATTGCATCGAGTTGTAGTCCGCGGGGTCATACATTGGAATTTACAATGTGAAACAAGCGTAACCATCCACAGCGAGTTACTCATATTTGGTTGCGTTTTCGAGTTGTTGAAGTCCTTTACGCAGTTTCAAGTGCCCCTGCGCAAGATTGCACAGCTTGGGCGAAAAAAATTGGATAAGAGAATGAGGATATCCAGGAGGCTATAGATGAGAAAACTCTAAGTAGAGGCACGTTGAACTTAAAATTTATATTAAATTCTAGAACCATGCAAAGTGGATATGATACTTTTTGTTTATTATTTTGGTTTTTCCGGTACCGTAACAAGGTCGTTCAACAGATCATTCATATCCAGTGGCTATCTTTTTGATTTAAAAAAGGTGCGGCGGTTAACTCGAGTAAAATTCAGAATGTGACTTTGGCATGTAGATTTTACCGTAGTACAATTGACTTAATGCATTCACCATTTTAGTTCGTATTGTACGGTTGGGATCGTAAATGACGTCTAGGCAGAACCAAATTTGTGTATTTAGTGTAATCAGTGATATTGCACTTCTGCATCCGAAATTTTGTGTATGAAATCACCTAACGCAACACACGTTATTACGACCACCGTATGAATTCAGTTTTGCAATGTGTTCTCTGATTGGATTGAAACTGCGCAGATACTCATCGATCCAGAAATGAGGAAGATTTACGATGAGACGGGTGAGCAAGGGCTGAAGGGTCGCGAGAGCAATAGAAGAGGAGCTGCTCAGGAAGTGTGGGAAACGTGGGCTGAGTTTAAGCCTTTTAAGAGGAAGTTAGTTTTTAAACTGTCTTTTGTTTCTTATTAGTTCAGCACATGCATCCAGTTCATCAATTCTCGTTTTGGAGCTTTTCCTTGCCCAGCCACTCTTTGCAATCTTTTATACTTTCTTAAGTATTATCACATGTTTTGATTCAAGAATAACTGCCAAAGCTTATACTAGGCTATAGCCTCGCTCTTTTTGGGAATGCTTTCATTGTCCACGGAGTAGTGATTTGGATTGCATTTTTTGTCGTTTCATTTTCTACTTCCACCAAGACGCTGAGAAAAGTTTGCAATCACAGAACGAGGAAAGGAGATGCTCGTAGTTCTGCGGCGGCTAGATCGGGATCAACCTACACTCCTGAAAATGGTGAAAGTGTGTGGGGGGCAGAAGCCCAAAACGGCGACGTTGTGGAGTATCCCCTGTCTGATGCCATCAAAGCTCAGCATCAAGATGATCGACTGAAAGGTTTAAATTTTAACCTAATATTGAAGCTGTTGATTGTGTTCATGCGTGGTTTGTATTTGTGTGCCGAACACCTGAAATCTGGCAATGCTTTTGCTCTTGTCAATCAAGGTACACAAAATGCTGTACGCGTCATTCATTCAGTATTAAAGCTGGATTTTGAAATCCATTTGTTTTCTTTTCCAAGTTGGGTATCAATAAATGCGCTGATCAAGCATGAGACTGAACAATTCATTTCTTTTTGACCACTCTAAACCATCTTTTACTGAATATTTAGAAAGGGTCTGAGGAATGTGCTGACGCAATACTGTGTCTTGTGTAGGGGTTGGCCTTGTTGTTAGTCGAAACATAGGTAAGCACTGAATTCAGAACCGAATTGGTAATCTAGAGAAATGCGGAACTGCATCGTCACTCCGAAATGCATTACTCTCTCACTTCGTTACTTTTCTAGCTCTTCTTATTTTGAACAATCTTGATTTTTCTTAGTGCGGAACTGTTGGAGCAAGATCAGTCTCCATGCACAGAGACTGCACAGCTTCGTTTTAATTCTAGGTGTGTTTTCTGATGTTCAGATCGAGGAGACAGAGACAAACTTTCGGTAGAGGTATCGTACGCTCGTCTTCGTATTTATTCTACATTCCTTATTACTTCATTGAATCTCATCATGAATTTGTGATAATAAGCTTCATAAATTTAGGTTTCATGCTGGAAACTATTATGCAGAATTTGACTCTTGTGGAGATCGAGCCTCTATATAGAGAACCCGATAGCAATATGTGGCGAGCAGATCCTATGGAGGGTGCTGCATTTGCGTCACTGTCGGACTTGCGTATCCTTAGAACAGTACGTTTCACAACTCTTTCTAAGCTTATTCTCAATGCTTGATTTTACACTCATTTTTAATATCTGCTTCAGTTCTGAATTTTTATTCTTGCTAGAAATTTCCTTATCAGCCAGTTGCAACTGCATGCCTTGCTATTAAACGTTTTGCAAGTAACTGTGCTTTTGCATTTGAGCAGGAATTTAATAGAGTGACTGACGAATGGATAGTTTTGGATGAGCTTTCACCCGATTGTGATAGCCCTACTTATGCTGAGGAGATCATTCTTTGAAACAAGTGGTTTTATGAAAAGTCTTGAATCCTTTCTGGTCCTGCTCTTGGCGGAAACTCGTGCGTTCTCAACTAATTCATGGCACAGCTATATACTATCCACTGAGCTCTTACAGTTTCAATAGTGGCCAAATTTTTGAAATATATGAACTTTTTATTTTAACTAAGAGTCCAATTAAGTCCAATTGCTCTAATACTACATATTATGACCTCAATGCATGCTTCTAGTCCTTAACACTCACTTGCATAGAGGGTTTTGCAAAACTACCTTCAAATTGAGCACCTCAAATAAATTTTGTTTAGTAGATTATCATGTGTGGGGCTTAGTCCACTAAACCCCCCTTGCCCCCTCTCATTGGCCACTTGGTGATCCAAGGTAGCAAACAAAAGGTAGAAGATTGTTTTTATAGATATATTCTTGTTTTGTCCAACTAGTCTGTGCTAAATCTATACTTTTATATTTTGTATAAAGTCATGTTTAGTTTAATTTGAAATTGATAGTAATTATTATTGAATTGGTCTTTCTTTCTATCAAACTTAAACATAAAAATATAAAATTAATTCAGTTTGTATGTATCATAAAAAAAACTAAGTAAATTTTGTTGGTATAAATAAATAATTTTAAGTCAATCTACATCTTAAATTTTTTAATTAATTCAATTTTGAAATAATCAACAAAAACATACATTTTCTTCTTTTTTAAATAGAAATAGTGAGTAATAATCACTAATTTATTGTATCAAAACTCATATCACAAAGTCATCAAATATTTTAAATAATAAAATATCAATTCATTATTTTAGGTCCATTATTTACATCTACACATATTTGTTGTTGATATATATATTTTTGATATTCGTCAAATGTATTTGTCAAGAAAGACTCTGAAAAACTCTGAAAAACTTTGTGCTCAACAACAAAAATTTCTGCTAGTGAGTGCGTACATGTAACCAAATTACACAGTCAAATATTAGGGTTTAGTAGTAACCAAATTACACTTTCGAATATTAGGGTTTAGTAGTAACCAAATTACACTTTCGAATATTAGGGCTTAGTAGCAACCAAATTGTCACATTGGCTCTAAACAATTCTGAAGCAACGGCTATGGCTGGCAACGGGTTTGTCTGAAAGGGCGCTGTGGAGGACCACAACTAAAGCTTGCACGCTGTTACCCCCCGCCAGGACTGCGATTCCTGCTCCTCGAATTTCTCTTGTTCTTTTCTTTTCCTTTTGGAAATTTACTCACAGGAGCCGATCAATCGTTCACAGTGAGGTTTCAAAAACTGAAACTAACTCACTTCCATTGGCCTTTTAAGAGAACTTTGTGAGACAATGTGCAGTGGAATTGTTGGCCGAATTTAGGGTTGATCATATTGATGCCTTTAGTGTTCTGGACATTTTTCCAAATGCAGGTGCAAGAAATTCGCGATATCATCACTGGCCGTCGCAACAAAACAGTGCTTCTCATGGAAGAGGTAACTAAGCAACTTCTTCTGATTCTGTTTCTGGTGTACTCCCATATTCTGATGACCTGGAATCAGACACGTCTGGGCACCTTTCTGGTGATTGATCTTTGTTGTGTAATTGTTTTATATGTTTGTTGAGATGAATAGTTTGAATATTCTCTATGTGATATAAGGAATTGCTTGTTAATCTAACTACCCTTTCCAGCTCTTCCTGCAACGGTTGTGTTCGTAGACTTTCTCTCAAAGATTTTTGCATCTTGAATTTGTGTATGCTGTCGGTGAGAAGATTGCGGGTCCAGCAGTGGATCAAGAGTGCAGAGCAGGGACTAGACTCAAATGCCCCAAGCAAAGTTAACGTAGAAATGCCTCAATACCCGTGATCAATTCCCTTTCTCCCGCCCCTGGTACGTTGATCCAACTTCGTTGGAAATGCAAACGGTGTTTTATGATGTTAGAAGAGGTTACAATGGATATGTAATTGTTCCGGTGGCAACATTTGTAGTGTTATGGGTCGTGGTTTGTGTCAGTATGTTCTTGCCGTAAGTATCCTGAAGTAGTGTCAATTGGATACCGACCTGCCAATCAATTGGAGGTTCAAAAGCAGCTAAGCACTGTGAGTGCCAATTCGCTCTGACATGAGAAGATGATCGAACAATTATTTTTTAGTTTGTACGTAGTTTTTCAGCGACGTGGATCCAGTTGCTGCATCATCCTCTGGGGGAGCTCTGAGAGTCGTATCATCGCTCATAGTTGTGGAGATCAGTAATGTAAAGCAGCAAGAACACTACTGTTGTTGCTAATGTCTGATTCGTTCCCCAAAAAAATTGGGGGTATGAGTATTCTATCATGGAAGGATGTGCGTTGCATCACGTAAACTGACAATATTGTTGTGGAGGTCAGATTATTTGGCTTGTGCACAATGCTCGGGATCTGGATCGCTCACAGTGGCTGATACTGCTGCATTGGTTGGGGCGATGAGGGACCCTCACCAGCACCTAGCACATATCTGTCACAACTGTTCAGGAACTGCGAAGATACCACTACCCATCCTTAAAGTTTGAAATCCACGCCGATTGATCATCAGGAACAGTAGGAATGTCCAAGCTTTCAATGCAAACTGCCGTGTCTATGGATATTGTGCCTCGGTTGCAGGTGATGTGTCCTACCTGCTCGTGCACAGGAATGGCGTTGGCCAATGAACATGCCCTTCGCATCGATCCCTTCGTTTGATGCCAGCAGCTGGAGATGCAGCCAACCTTTGCTTAAGCAGTAGCGTTGCCAAACTCCCGATGGGTGCACTGCGCTTTAAATTGGAGGAGTAACCTCTGGTGTTTCCGACTTCTGTCACACATACACGTACTGAGAACGCCAGTACATTTGGCAGACGAGAGTAGTGTGACAAGACTATTTTGCCACCTTTATCTTTAAGAGAAACACTGAGATTAGCCTTCTCTAATGCACTTCATGAGTTCTGCTCGTGTTCGTCTCTGATTCTTGAGACGCGTACTGCCCATCAAGCATCTATCTTATCCTGATGACTGTTTCCATATTGGAAATTGCTGTGCACTTCGTCCGCATCTTTTCCGAAGCTATGTGGCAAAATGATCACCTGAGAGAGTTAGGCTTGCATAAACACTCGGAGTTGTAGTGCAAAGAAATCCGTTGGCAGCAAATAAGATTGAATACTACGCAACCTATGAAGGACTTAACTTTTTGGCTCTGATCAGGTGTACAGTAATATGTGGCTTTCATAACTTTCATGAAGTTTTGCATTTAAGAAATAAGCCGTACAGATTCTAAATATCAAAGTTTAAAGTTCTAGTCCCTGAATGGTTACCAAACGAAGAAATCCGTTAATAGGAATTAAGAATGATAGGCCGTATCATTTATCTAGGTAATCGTGAAGAGTTACAAGCACATGCTACTAATAACCTCCAAAAACATTGAAGGTTCTAATCCAGGACGACTTTCACAGTACGATGTATTGACAATTTTGTGGGTCATGTCCGATTGGTCTGGATAATAGCAATTAGGATTAATGGGCTTATGGGTAATGACTACTATTTTCTTACATCACTGCATTGTATATACTTGTAATCTTCGTGGACGAATATACGACGTGCTTGATATTCCACTCTTACGACCGCACAGCACTGTAGAATGTCACCCTAAAATAAGTGAAAAGTGGAAGCTGATGGGGTGCACCTCCACCTCGGCAAAGCGACTCATAGAACCAAAATTCAAAAGAGGCTTCGAGACTGACCATCAACGAACCCACAATTCCAGCCCTAATTGAAATTTTTTTGACTCTCTTCATTCGCCCATGAACAGCCCATGTGCAGAGCTGTGAGTTGTCTCTTTGCGTCTACTGCTGCTCTGTTGTAATGTTTGCCTGATACTGAGCCTTTGTGCTTGCAATATTTTTGTTCATACTGGCGTTGTTATTTTCGTTTGCGAGCTGTAGCAGCGTTCGGAATCTTGTGAGCTGAGCAACGGCGGCTTGGCATGGACGGGAAGATTAGGAAACGCACGGGGAGAGACCTCCTGTTTAACGAGCCGGACGAAAGTGATGCCCCAAGGTGAGACTCAGCGCTTTTCGGAAGCTTTTGCTTGACTCTTATGTGGTTGGTGTTGCGAGCATGGGGGTTTAATAGCGCATTTGTGGTTTTTCTGGTTTGTTCACTATTGGTTTAGTACGGCTGGGATGCATATCGAGAGGTCAACTCGTGTCGCTATTGTCTGTCTCTTCTCGCGTTCATGTACAGGGAAAATGTAGAGGATGCTCAAGTTAAGCTGCGTCCTCGAATTTAATTAGCATATCAATTAATTATGGACAGTGTGGAGACGTGGAGGATATATAAATACCTGGATTCTATTCAGATGTTAATGACCGAAGAGAAAATGATCACGTTGCAATTGCTTCTATTTGAGCTGAATCAAGTCGAGAACTCTACCTGGAACTTTGTGGGTGTTGCGTTTACAGGTCTAAAAAAGCTCGATTTCCCAAGGGAAAGAAGGATTCTGGCTCAAGGACAGTTGTGGAAGTGGGCGAGGACGATGGAGGCCCTATTTTGTCCACAGATCCACGACTGGCTGCAAAGAATCGTGCGATGCTGCGTACTGTGCTCAACGAACAGCTTCTTAGTTCGGAGGATGTCTCATTGGGTGATGATGTTGTGGCCGCCGAAGTAGAGGTCTGCTGTTCCGCGATATTTGTTGGAGTTAATCCCAGCTTGACTGCTTTAGATTGTCTTTATAAATATCTGCTGATTGCTATGTATGCATGTTCTGTGTAGTGACTTATCGCATTTAAGAGCTGTGCTGCTTCTTTCTTTCTCCCATTTAATATTTTCGGCTCTTCATATGCTTTTTTCTCAGGGTGACATGACAAGAGTTGAAGACGGCATTACTATTGAACCTTTTAATCTGAATCAAGAAAGAGAAGAAGGTTATTTTGATGCCGAAGGGAATTATGTTGAGTACCGGCTGAATGACGATGATAAGGTAGTTTCTTCACATTTCTCTTAGTGTATGGCTTCTGTAACATGGGTAGTGAGTGGAATAAGTACAAATTCCACTTAACGAGTTTGGAAAATTTTCCTCCCGACAGTTGAACTGGTTTGGACTACTATACGTCCATGGTTTGATCACTGCATGTAGTGCTCTATCAATATCCTTTTGGTTTATTTTCTCTTTCTCAGTAAATTGTGGTGCCTTTGCACTTAAAGCATCCCTTTCGGAGCAGGACGCATGGTTTGAGACTGCAAAAGTTGATGAGAGTCTTCAAGCGAAGAAACTCAAGGAAAGAGAAATGGAAAAGGAAGATACTGAACTCACAAAGGAAGAGCGGTGGATAATTCAGAAGCGAATAGCGAACACTCTTCAACCTGGTGAAACGGTTGATTTACCTCAAACCTTGTTTTGAATTTCACGTCTTATTCTTCTACGGTATGTAAAATCTTGCAGCTTTTGGAATTTAGTGTCCATGTGAATTATTTCATTAACGTTGAGTCCTTTTGATGATTAGATCTTGCAAGCTTTCAGAAGATTGCGAGGAGTAACGAAGGATAAAAAATGGGCTTCAAAGATGACGGCAGAGACGAAGCAAATTTTTGATCGTCTGACAGAGGATGCTATGAAGCTGTTAGACAATGGCGATTACAGTAAGATCTCTAATCGATTAATTCATAACATGCACTTGTTGTGTATTTATTGGATATTCTAATTGTGCATTCTATGCATAAGGATGTAAAAGCAATCAACGATGTTTCTTATTAAATATTACTGTGCAGATATCTACAACGAAGAGAAAGAAACCTTACAACGCGAAGCCGGTGAGTACGCATGCAGCCTTTTCAGAAACTGGTCCGCACGATCGCTCATAATCAGTTTGTCTGAACACTTCATTACAGTAGTGTTTTTTCCTAAGATGAATTGGTTCTTATTCAGATGGTTATGAGGCCCTTGCTCGAGCTAGAAAAGGTGAAACAAATGGTAGCAATGGATTTGCTGGAAGTGCGACAATTCAGCACTCTTCTCAGGTGCCGTTAAGATCATATTTAGGCAATTTTCTTGACTTCATGCAACCGAACTTAATAGATAGTGATGCACATGTGGGGTTCTTCATATAAGACTAATAAGATGAGTGCATATAAAATTAGGAAGCACTACATCTGTAGTGCTGCATTGCTATAGATGAGTTCGAATTCTTTTGTTTTTGTGCACTTGTTGTCTTTAAAATATCTAACTTGATGCTGTGTCCTTGACCCACTTTACCTGTTGAACCTTTCTTTTTGCTTGTCCTATGAATTACATTTGACTGGACCACCCTGTGATCATTAATTCTGCGGCAATGATTGCATCGCCAATCCAATTGGTATATTGGTTTCAAACTACTTAAGGAAGGAAGTAAATTGAATATATTTGGATTACAGGTGCAATCTGCCGCTGGGGATGATGATGCTTTTGATATGTTCGGTGGGGATGACGACGTGCCTCCATCCACTACAGCAGGAGTTACTGCTGGCAATTCTCAATCACAAGTGGAAAAATCAACCAACACCTTGCCCGAGCTTCCCGGATATGTTTATGATGCAAATTCAGGGTATTGCATATTTTTACATTTGTAATTTAATTTGTATTGATGCGGCTTTTGCAGTATTTTGAAGTGCAGTTTTGCAACTGTTTTGTTGCAACATGTTTCTATGGCTTTGGAGCTTTAGAACTTTTTTGTGTGATGTCCTTTTAGACAGACTCAGTTTGAAAGTTGATGCAAGTATGGAGTGTTTGCTGTCTCAAAGCTTTTCCTGATAAACTTCATGTTGGTTTGTGTAGGTATTACTACAATGCTGATGATGGGTACTTTTATGACAAGCACACAGGCCTTTTCTGCAATGCAGCATCTGGAAAATGGTAAAATTTATATCATGAAGATCAACATGTGAATCTTTGAGTTTATTATGACTATGTCCTCAGCCGTCTGCACTAAGATCTTCATTTGTATGGTATTCTTTTCTTAAAGTGCACCCCGCATATTTCTGATCAGGCATCTCAAGTATATGATTTGAACTGCGCAGGTTTATGTATGATGCTGTTACCGGTTCATACCAGGAAGTTTCAGAAAGTGATGACACGGGTGCTGTCACAACAAGCGTCGAAGCAGAAGCGTGACATGATTGTCTTCGTGAAGATGTCTGATGTAGCACTTCAGAGTTTGGTGTATTATTTCCTTCAATCACCTAGTCAAGTAGTTAAGGGACAGGGCTGAATCGTTTTCTAGGATCTACATGCCATTGTACATGGTAAAAAGTGCTTGTTCATCTATTTCATCAAACTATTGTGTACCATGCTACTACGCTTGTTTACTATGCTCACTCTTGACCTTGTCTTGTTAAAACCATTCTTGAATCAAATCCTTTTGGGTCCCCCCCACCCCTGTTTGGGATCCCACGGAACTCTAGAAAACTAGAATCCTGTTGCAATCATGTCTGGAGCTGGCAATTACAAGCACAAGTGTGCTGTGCACACGATTGTCTTGAAGATGACGACACAAAAAGAGCGACGAACTAAGGAACTCATGGAGGGGATTAGAAATTAGCTATTATTATTATCAGAAACAACATGAATCAGAATCGTATAGTTTCTTCGCAATGCCTCCGCAATCAATATCTAGGAGTATTTCATTCTGGAAGCAGTAACATGAACCTTCTCTTGAACGTCAGGGGGCGTCACGGTTGGTGTCTTACCAACCTTAGTCAAAACACCCACTCCGAGAGAGCGCTTTCTGCACGGGGATTTAAGCAACGCAATGTTTGCGTCACTGAATCTACCGTACTAAACGCTAGTGCCATGAGGAGAATGGACAATAGGCTTTGCGACAGCCAACTCTGACACTACAGGAACAAGCAACTGGTCTCTTTCAAAATCCGACTGCGATCCATAGGCATTCTCTGTGCGTTTGCAACATTTACATCCACCCACACCCTTTCATCGTCTTGTTCAATTGATCTCACAGCCGAGCTATGGCCGTGTCCATGGCGACGTTGACGAGGAATTTCCATCTCTTCTTGTGCCACCGCCTGATATGGACTACCTAGACTAACCGAATTGACTCTGTTCCTCCGTCGTTGATCTTTTCTTGAATTACTCGGAGCTATGCCACAATTTTTACAGTTTCTTGGAGGGTTTTTCAGTTATTTGCAGGTAAGTGAATGGTCGTCTTGAGGTGTTTGAGGTGGATTGCTCATGTTCCGCCGGGTGCTTGTCTCCGGGAGGTCTGGACACGTTTTTCTCGTTTTCTGGGAATTTGATGTGTCTGTTTCATTTTGGGTAGTTGAAATTTAGTAAGAGAAGGGGCTGCTATCGCTGGGCTGAGGTTGTTGCTGCAGCTTGTGCTTGATGCTAAGAAGAAAGGCGAGTGGAATTTGGTTCGTGAAAAGTTGATCGGAGATTGTGAGGTGACTTCATGGAGGGTTCGCTGGGGTGAATTGTGAACTAGGATGCTAATCTGAGAAGCGAGGACGCGGAGATGTTTAGTTTGCTTTGGTTACTGAGTGCATCTCTTCATTGATTTATAGCTCATGGACTGAAAATTGTGCTGAGAGAGAAGTTCACCCGGCACCGAATAGAAAGGCGTTTCTGAAGTTGAATTTAGAACCTCTGATAAAGCTGACAAGTCAAGAGATAGGTTTGTAGATTTTGTGAACGAATAAAACTCCATGTCGAAAACACGTCATGTCGGATGAATTTGTATGTTCTTGCGATCCATCAGGTTTGCTAAAAAATGTTGACCTGTCCAAAGTTTCTTAAACGAATTTGATGTTTCTGGATTTACAATGTTATAGATCGTATGACAAGAGGTTCAGTGGAGAAGTCTCGTACGTGAACTCCGCTACGAGATTGGGATCTTATATGATCTAGGTTTTGATCTCAGATATGTCCTGGTTTAAGTTATGTACAAGCTGTTGGAACACAGAAAATTGACCCTGCCTTGGGATATACATTTACGAGATTAGGAGAATGGTGGGAGCTTAAGGGTATTACGTTTTAGAAACTTTAGGAATGTTTCTCGTGTTTCTATCAACTATCCTTGGTACTTGTTTGACTCGCAATTTCATGCGTTTGTCTTTATGGCGCAGTTGTTGGCCTTCCCTTTCCGAAAACAACAGATTCGTGTTTTGGCTTGAACATTAATTCCACAGTTGGAATCGACTTCTCGGGCCAGTAAATTCTAATTGGACATTAAGCAGCAGTATGGCGAAATCAACCTCAGACATAGTGGTTCCTGTACATTCTGCTCATCGGCTTGACGAAGGGCGCCTGTTGAGCTACTTGCAAGCAAATGTCAAGGGTTTTCTGCATCCACCTGCATCTTTTCAGTTGTTTCAGGTAATTGAAGCTTTTTCTGTTTTAATATTTGGAAGATCAATAGCATTCTTTTTTATCGGAAGTTGCTCAACACACGTAGCCTCACAGAACAATTTCGCCATGGCTTGTGAATCTCAGGATCTAAAGACTATTTTAAAATGCTCTGTCACACTTGCAATTATGAATTTGCATTTTTTATAGATCTGCAACTTTGTCAAGCATGTCGAAGCTCGTGTTGAACTTAAGGGAAACCATGAGGAGGTGTATGAGCATGATGTCAATTGCTATGTAGAGCTTCGTGCGTCCCTCCTTAAGCTGTTTTTACGCGTCCTTCCTTGATTTGTAATGCAGTTCGGACATGGGCAATCGAATCCCACGTACCTAGTGAAAGTGGAGCTCCATGGAACAGTTCAACGATACGTGCTTCGAAAAAAACCACCAGGGCATATTCTACAATCAGCTCACGCTGTTGAGCGTGAATATCAGGTACTTGCTAGAATTTTATTCCTTTCCTTATTTTTGTTGTTATGGTTAGATGTGAGCCAATCGACGTGGAACCTTCACTTAATCTTATAAGGTTTTAATACTTTAATGAGACGACCTAAATTTAGAAGATGAATGCCCTTATGACTGAATTCCGTGCTTTAATTTTTCGTATCTGAGATTAGCTAATATGAGGTAGTCAGACCGTATCAAGATATCTGAGTTCAGAAGTTTTGGTCTCAAATAGGACTGCTATTACATATGATTTCATTTCGATTTAAAACATCAAAAATTTCAGTATCAAATACTAAGTGCTTTGTTGATGCACATACCTAGGATTAGGTTTTGAGTGCCCTTATCATTGACATTGTTATGTGATCTTACAGATCCTATCTGCTTTAGGCGAAGGCAAAACGAACGTGCCGGTTCCACGTGTGTATTGCCTGTGCACTGATTCTACTGTTATTGGCACTCCATTCTATGTCATGGAGCACTTGGAAGGGCGTTTGTTTGTGAATCCAACATTACCAGTAAGGCCTACATTCTACAAGTGATATTTTTGATGGTGTGTTTTAGTGGCTTGAAATAATGTAAGTTGTCAAAAATTTCAGAAAACAGGAGACAAAATTTTCAATAATTTCAATAACTTCAAAAGAAAAGAGTCATTCGGTTCCTGAATAGTAGTTACCACATAAGAATGAGCCAAGTTTTCCAGGATTCTCTTATATATTGATTTTTGAGAAACTTATGAAATATACCAAGAGGAAAGTGTAATTGATTTGCTGGAAATCATGCTTATGTATAATCTTGGAAGATGTCTGATTTTAACTTTTGCTGCTTATGCTTTAGGATATGGATCCCAAGGAACGAAGGGCCATATATGTTGCAATGGCCAGAGTTTTGGCTGCTATTCATTCAGTAGATGTTGATGCAATAGGTTTGAGCCGATATGGTCGTAAGGAAAACTACTGCAAGAGACAGGTTTGGGATTTCTTCATATCAGTTGGAATTCTGTTTGACCTCTTTGATTTAAATTTCGAATATCTTGTTCGCTACTCTCAGAGTTGATATCTAGGGGGATTCGTCACCGTTTGAACAGGTTGAAAGGTGGGCTGCACAATACCATTTATCCACAGGCGAAGGGAAGCCTGATCCAGACCCCAATATGTTGGAACTTATTCAATGGTTACGAGAGAACATTCCGTCAGAGGACGGGTATCCTGGCTCAAGAACTGGAATTGTGCATGGAGACTTCCGACTTGATAATCTCATATTCCATCCAACTGAGGTAAGACTTTGACTACTCGATTTTAGAGGAGTTTTGAAGGTTCTTGATATGATAGATTGAGGAGAGTTCCTTTAGCAGTTATACTTTGGTGCAGTCGCTAGTAGTCTAAGCACAACAGTTGAGGATTTTTATTTTTTATTTTTTATTTTTAATTTTGCAGAATCGTGTGATTGGTGTGTTGGATTGGGAGTTATCAACACTTGGGAATCAGATGTCCGATGCTGCCTACAACTGTGTGGTACACTTGAAAAGCTCGTTGTGTGAAAGTACTTCAGTGCAATTTTTTATCTATTATTGTTATTATTATTTTTATTATTAGATCATGTAGCTGCCGCCAGTAGTAATTGTTTTTAAGCCAATCATTTAGTGCTTTTTCCGTCAGTTAGCTCCTCAATAAGTTGTTTGCTGTTGGTTGCAGCCTTACGTGATAAATAACAATCAGAGTCCAGCGAAGGGTTATGGTTTCGATGAACCTCTCACAGAAGGAATACCAACTCTACCAGAATACCTTGCTGAATACTGTAGTGCAGCAGTAAGTACAGCGTATTACGATTATTCGCCCTTGCATCTCAAAGTGATTAGGTGCAAGATTGATGTTGGAGTTTGTAGGTTCTCGATTTCTCCAGTCTTCTCATAGTGCCATAGAAAATATGCATAACTATCAAGGCTCTCATTCCACGTATTCGAATATTACACATCTTCAACCAGTTATTTGAATATGCTTGAGTTGCTAGTGAAGTTTTTTTTAGTGTATGTATAGATGAAGGCAAATTTTCAGAGATTTGTGGATTGCGTAGTACCATTTAAGGGATCATGGTTTCTTTTATTTACCAGAGAGCATGAGTGCAGGGTGTGCCTTGGCCAGCAGACACATGGAACTTCTATACCGCTCTTTCGTTATTTCGATCTGCTGCCATCTATGCTGGTGTTTATTTGCGTATGCTTCAGGTTTGTTGAGCTTATTTGCTGACATGTCCAGACTTAGCAGGAACAAGTGACAATCTTTTCTAGCATTGATTGTAGGAGTACGCTTATTCCAACATGGTCAAGTTTATCATTCTAAAGCTTTCGTTTCTGACAAATCGATGCGCTTATGACCTGCGAGATATCGCAACTGGGTTCTTAGTGTATCCTTGAGGAGAACACATTTTTCTCTGAATGTTCTGCTTTTCTGTACTTCCAATATGATTACCTTACAAATCCGTCAGGATGTTGGACCGATTTGCTGGTTTGGCAGGGCAATGCTTCTGGTGGTCAGCGAGCAGAGGTTGCAGGGAAAATGGCGCTCTTCTTTGCTGCTGTTGCTCTCAGACTGGTCAAACAAGGACCGATATTGCAATCTTTGCCTCCTCACTCTGCTCCAGGTAATTGGCGAAATAGCACTTTTAGTGTATCAATCTTATCAACTAAATCTCATGTGTTAATCAAAAATTTCTTCATGTATTCTTATTTCCTTTTATTGGATTCAGTGGCATTGCCGCAAAGGGTCAACCATAAATTTGAGCTTGTCTCGCTCTTAAAAATAATATTTATCGGTCGTTTCAGTGAACTACCAGGTTTACTCACTGTAACAGTGCAAATTAGTGGACTGATTAGATGAGCATGTTTTGGCAAACATATTATAGTTAATGTTGATAGAATGCCCCACCGTATAAACTGAATCCTTGCCGTTCTCTATGTAAAATGCGGTTCTTACACATGCGTATCTCAGTTTTCAGCATTCATCTTGTTTACTCAATGCGGAAACTTCCTTTTGGTTGTTACTGTGATTAAATTAGATTCATTGGAGACGCTTGCAAAGAGTTCAGGAGCTGAAAGCAGCCATCACAAGCCCCTGGGGTTTGCCCCTTCCGCAAGGGTTCAGAAGTTTAGAGAGAGGCTACTCCTCTTCATGGAAAAGCATATCTACCCTAGTGAGAAGGAGCTCAATGATCTGATGTATTCCTCCAACGATAGGTGGACCATTCATCCAACCGAAGAGCGGCTTAAGAAATTGGCTAAATCAGAAGGGCTTTGGAACCTTTGGATACCGGTAATGTTGTGACTATTGTGCCTCATCTTCATGTTTTGTTGTATATTTGACATAGGATTTATTTGATGTCGAAGTTTTATGCATTGTGAATACATGCTAAATTCAAGATGGAATCAGACGATTCAGTTTCAAATTTCATGTGAATATTGAAGAAAACAGGCAGACAGTGCAGCTCTAGCTTCAAATCTACTATCTGAAGATGAGAAAGTTCCGCGTTCTAAAGATGCAGCTGATCGGCTAGTGGGAGCAGGACTGAGCAATTTGGAGTATGCTCACCTGTGTGAAATTTTAGGGCGCTCCATGTGGGCTCCTCAGATGTTTAATTGTAGTGCTCCTGACACAGGAAACATGGAGGTACATAGTTTTCCCAGAATAACAGTCATCTGTCAGAATATTCATAATAACTGCAAACATGTTTAGCAACTGTAGTAACAGCAATTTCTGCTGTAAGATTGTTGAATACATGGAAAACAATTTTAGAACTTTCACAGTTTCGAGTTCGCATTATCTGTAGCATTGGGATAGTAACCTGGATCAGAATCTTCTTTCTTTGTTTTCTTCTTCATCAGATACAACCTGAGATGGTGTTCATGTCGTGCAGGTGTTGTTAAGGTACGGAAATCCCGAGCAGCAGAGGCAGTGGTTGAAGCCTTTGTTAGAAGGGAAGATACGCTCTGGCTTTGCCATGACTGAACCTAACGTGGCATCTTCTGATGCGACCAACATCGAGTGTTCTATTGTCAGGTCAGTCATACACACAAGCAGCTAACGCCTTTTCCCAAAACCCCCAAAAGACAGTGAATTCAGGTTTTCGTATTTTAGTTTTGTGAATTTCTTCCCTTGGTGGTAATTATTTTTTGTGGTGGCCATATCTTTGAGAAACCATATCTATTTGCAGGCTCCTGTGTCCTGTGTAGAAATGTGAAGTTGCAACTTGTGCCGAGTAGGAAAAGTGAAAAAAATTTATTTTCTTTTATCCATTCAATAATGCCAAGCGTTATGCAAAGTGACATGATTGGCTTATTTAGGCCGATGTTTTCTTCACTTACGTATTTTTGAGTTGTTTCAGAGAAGGGGAGGAGTATGTCATCAATGGTCACAAATGGTGGACGAGTGGTGCAATGGATCCACGCTGTCAGTTGCTCATAGTGATGGTCAGTATTTTTATACTGCAGAATATCAGATGGCAGGATGTAGTAAGACTACAGAAAAGTGCATCTGACAGTTTTTAGTTTGTTGCTGATGTATAAGAACTATAATAAAACATTAAGAGTTTCTCTTCTGCTCGGTGAGTTCCTTTAGCTGTAGTTGATCTTACAATTATAGTATTGTTTTACACCAAGCCAAGCTACTGGCATGCACTCAAATTTGTGTCAATGAACATTAGTAGCTACTGCAGCTAGTAACATTTCTTTAAATAGTTGGTTTAGATATTGTAGTTGATAATTTTATTCTTTGCGTGTACAGGGTAAAACGAACCCAAGTGCTGCTTTACATAAGCAGCAGTCAATGGTGCTCGTAGATATCAAGACACCTGGCATTGAGATTGTTCGACCATTGTTAGTTTTTGGTTTTGATGATGCTCCCCATGGGCATGCCGAAATTAAGTTTGAGAATACTAGGGTTCCTATCTCCAATTTATTACTGGGTGAAGGCCGAGGATTCGAGATTGCTCAGGTAAGCAAGCTTAAAGACCCGTAAACTGCTTTTCCTGCCACCTCTGAGAATATTGATAGTGCTAGCTTAAGAAGATAATTCATGGGTCACAGACGTGCGTTGAAATACGCACGTTATGCTAACATATTCTCGTTCTGGAATTTATCACAGGGAAGGTTAGGCCCAGGACGTCTGCATCATTGCATGAGGCTAGTGGGCGCGGCAGAGCGTGGCATGGATTTGATGGTGAAGAGGGCAAATCAACGAAAAGCGTTCGGCAAAACTCTTGCTCAGCATGGCTCGTTTGCTCAGATGCTTGCTCAGGTCTGTCATAGTGCTTTTCGACATTTGATGATCAGTTGCGTTCAACACTAGGAATTTATAATAATAACCAATCAAACGATACTGCTTCATATTCTCTAGATCTTGACTGCCTACTCATTTGTTTCTGGCTGTGAAGTTGTCAAACTAAGATCCCACACTAAGTGTTCCTCAAGATAAGAGAATTTCACCAGTCAAGGCAATAGTCAAACTTTTCTATGGTCAAGATGCTTGGTAGAACTTCTTTTCTGCTAAACCTCAGTGGCTTGTTTTTCAGTCTCGGTTGGATATTGAGCAAACTCGGCTCCTGGTTCTGAACGCTGCCCACCAATTGGATTTGTATGGCAACAAAGTCGCCAAGGGTGCAATTGCTATGGCAAAAGTAAAACAATTGTGTTTCTTTATTCTTACATTCTTTTCTTTTCTTTTCTTTTTCTCATGTATCTGTTTGGACATCAGATTTGTCGCCTGATTCGTCAGCTTATTTTCAGTCCCTTGATCTTGTGGGAGCAGTTGTTTGCATCACATTTTCAGATGCTCCCTCTACAATGTAAGCCTGGCATTTTGTACTGATTACATTGTGGGTATTTGGGTGTGAAGGTTGCTGCCCCAAGTACAACACTGCGAGTGCTGGACAATGCCATCCAAGTCCATGGAGGTGCAGGTGTAAGCTCCGACTTCCCGTTGTCACATTTGTGGGCCAGTGCACGCACACTGAGGCTTGCAGATGGGCCAGATGAAGTTCATCTTGGCACCATCGCAAAACTTGAGTTGCAGCGTGTATCAAAGCTGTAATGCACTTCGCATATTTTCAAACTCCATACTCTATGATGAGTCTTGTTTTTCTTTTTTGTTGCTTGAACTCTTATTTTAAAAAAAAACAAACAGTACAATACCAGAGGATTTCTAGCATTATGAATGAATACCATATGTGGTCAATTAAAGGGATCAAAATGTCTCGTCTTTCTTTACCTTAGATAGGATCGCTGATTTTCTTGTCCATACATCCTTTATTGTGGTTATGCATGAATATCTTTAAAGGCAAAATTTGAGGCATTGGTAAAAATCAACAATATACACTTTCCAAGTTATTAGTGTATGTTTCAAGTAATATGATTTAAAATATAGGATGTTTTTTTGTAGGTTGTATAACTTTTAGTATTATAATTAAAATTCTTGGCTTAATTATAATACATTTCAAAAGTTGCAAAGCATTCATAGTGTAATTATTTATTTATTTATTTATCATATTTTATTTTTATTATTTTATTTATTTTTAGATTTATGCCTTTCTATTTAGTATCATATATAGTTTGTCATCATTATTCAACTTTGATTTCAAGTGTTCATGGTTGAATTATCATTTTGCATGTTATTTTGGACATTAAACATTATATATGCTTATTTTAAAATTTTATTAACTTTAACATACAAAATACATTAATACAATAGAGTTGATTGATAAACAAAGATTTAGTGTTTATCATATAAAATGTCATCTCATTTCTGTCCATTGTTGTTGATAGATGATGATGTCGTAAATTATATGAAATTTTGTAAAAAAATATTTTTATAATCTAAAGTAGAAGCAACAACTATTGTTGTGAGTTCAATTTTATATACAGAAGAGTTTGTATGGCATTGAAAAGAATGTTGTCAAAAATACTTGTTAAAATATGGGA
>JAWRVF010001523.1:0-20000 GCA_036785485.1 Physcomitrellopsis africana | reverse complement strand
TATGTCAAATAATTATTAATACAACTGCATATATTTAATTCAAAATTTTTTTTCTGCAGATTTTGAGCATATAAAAATATTAAAGACATAAAATTATTATATGTTTTTGATAAAATACCTTTTTGTAAACCAAAAAATAAAAAATTAATAGCATTCTTTCTATTTCTAATCAATTATATATAAAAATTTATTTTTTTAAAATTAAAACTAATTAATTTTTTTTTTTAATTTTTTAATTATGATTTTATTTTATTTTATTTTATTTTATTTTATTTTTAAAATTTACTTGAATTACAAATAAACAAAAAAAATATTCCAAGATATAGATTGGGCACTTCAATAAAAATACTTGTACTATCTTATGTTTATCAAGTATCAAGGATAAGAATGTTTGAAGATTGCAAATTCTAAAATAAAGCAAAAGTCAAGAATGTTTAAATTATGACAATATTAATAATCTTGCCTTCAATTTTGAAACAACCCCAAAAATATTAGCTACTTGCCTATTTGTCCTTGCCTACATAGGATATTTGTGGTTCCTATTTTTATTTATATATGATTGTAGTATTACCATCACCACTTACATAATACAATCAGAGCAAGTCTATGAAATTAAATGCTTACTAATCTCACACAAATACTACAACTATGATTTTTAAGATAGATATGGATACTTGCAATTGAATTTGTTGAGATTGTATAGATTTAAACCTATCTTACTGATCAATGTATGCAATGGCTATATAAATTTTATCAACTAGCATAATTAAGAATGCTTAAGTTAGGCTATTGAAGCAAGATGTGGCAAGATTCTCAATCAAAGAAATGTATCTTATTCCATCTAATTTTATCACATGGATCTATTTATAGAAATCTTTTTTATAAGTATAGATCTAAAAAATGAGGTACAAGTAAAAAATATAAAATTGATTTAAAATCATCCAAAAAAAATATCTAAAATTATCACTTTTAAATTTACTATGAATAAAGAATATAAAAAAAGCCTATTTGATATAATTAATTATAATTGATGGTATTACAAACACATAAAAAATACCTTATCATACATTACTTAAATGTTCATCTTCTAATTAATAGAATTCAATCTACCACCTACATATTGCAAATAAGTTGTTATCTTTCTATAAGTTTGTTGGAATGATTTTATCTTATTCAAAATTTAGAAATTAATTAAATAATTTAATATATATATATATATATATATATATATATATATATATAAATTTAATATATATTAATCAAAAGTCTTTTTTGTTATTTTTTTAAGAAATAAAAAATTATTATAAAAAATATCATAAATCTTAAAATAAATAAATAGAATCTAATTGATTATAATTATAAAAAGATATACACAATATAATAAATATTAGTTATATTGTTGAGATCATTATTAGTGATAATCTAAATTCTTATAATTTTGGTATTTTTTATAATTTTAATTTTATATTAAAATAAAATTATTATAATATAGGCAGCTCGAAATACTTCCATTATTCCATTGCCAATTATTCCAACCTAGCATGTAAGCTATAAATCCTACAACACACATATTTTTTAAACCTTGATTTTTATTTATATCAAGGTTGTTCAAAAGAAATATTATAGAAAAAATTTAGTCAAGGACTTTAATTCCTAACTCCCAAGAGGCAAGCTTATTATCCCTCTTCTAACCTCCACATTGACCTTACCTTGAAGGTCAATCCACATTCTAAAGCCAAGTTACTTTAAATCTATCATTAGGCTATATATACTCAACAATCTTCCACTTGGAAACTAATTCATCATTGTTAGATCCTTGCGGCAATATTGATCTTTTAATCTTCAAAAAAGAAGTCTAATTGAAGTAACTTCCAACTTCAATTTTTCAATTGTAACAACCTTTGTTAATATATTAACTGGATTTTGACTTCCTTGAATCTTTTTAAGTACTAAGACTCCATCTTCAAAGGTTGATCTTATAATACAATATCAAACTTGTATATGCTTAGTTCTAATATAATAAATAAGATTCTTTGCTAAATAAATAGTATGCATTATGTTTAGTCTAGTACATACCATAACATATATTAGATTATCAATAGCACAAGCATAAGATATTTTAGATATGTAAACCTATTCTTGTTCAATTAGATGTGATTAATCTTTGAATAATTAGAAATGACTAGCCAAGGAGATACTCACTAGCTTTGTATCAATGATATTCAATCTACTAAGTATCTTCTTCACATATCCTCTTTGAAATAATTCTAAAACTCCATTATCTCTAATAATTCTTATCCTAAGGATTTATTTTACAGCTTTTAAATCCTTCATGGAAAATTTCTTTGATAATTTTTTCTTTAATTCAATAATCTTTTTATTATAAATTCCTACAAATAACATATTATCTACATATAGAAATAAAATGATATAGGAATTTTTGACCTTCTTCATATAACAATAATAATATGTTTGGCACCTCAAAAAATTATAGTTGTACATGAAATTATCAAATTTCTTGTATCGTTGTCTTAGAGCTTGCTTTAAACCATACAAGCTCTTTTGTAATTTGCATATAATTCTCTAATTTCTTTGTATTTTAGAATCTTGTAGCTATTACATATAATTTTTTTTTTTTTAAATCACTATAAAAAAAGATGTTTTAATATCTAAATACTATATATATTGATTTTTTTTTGCCACCAATCTAATTGTAATGAGTTTTATTATTGGAGAAAAAATCTCAATGTAATCAATGCCTTCTTTTTGCTAAAATTTCTTTACAATCAACCTTGCTTTATACTACTTATTGCCATCATATTCTTCTTTTATTCAATAAATCCATTTATTTTACAATGCCTTTTTTTCCTTTCATAAATTTATTAATTTCCATGTGTAATTAAAAGATAGAAATTCTATCTTGTCATTTATGACTAATTTCCACTTGATTGATTCATTAACTTGCATTACTTCAAAACTTTTTAGTTTACCTCTATTAATTAATAAAATATGACAAAGTGAAGGATAATACCTATTTACTAGTCTAAAAATTCTAAAAGATCTTTTAAGTCTAATCATGGAGTTATATTAATTTACTTCTGTATTTGCATTCTCTTGATTTTTTTATCATTCTATCATGGCCACAAATTGAAATAGATGCATAAGTTAGTAAAAACTATTTGAAAAGAAAATGACAAAATAAAAACAAGGAAATATGTATATTCAAGAAGAAACTGGAATGTCTATTGCCAAAGACTAGAAAATACAAGAGACTCTTGAACTAGACTAGAAGCAAGAAAGGAATTGATAAGAGTGAAGAAGGCTTCAATCTTATCTCTATATATATTATTTATCTAAGAACTACGTGGCAGCATTATGTAGGACCTCCAATATGTGTCTAATCTGCAATACACATGTTAAACTTGCAAGATAAGTTTCCTATATGTATGCCTCGTATTTAGCTTGTTTCATAAGCTACCAATATGTGCAACATATGGCTAGCTTATTCCACAAGCTACTAATATGTGTGACATGTGGTTAACTTGTTGGCCAAGTTTTTAACCTATCAATCACCTATAGACATGTATAAAGGTGATTCTATGCCTATGAAGCTTCTAAAAAACTTCTCTATAAGATATTATCAAGTTAACTTATTTTTACTTACTTCTATTAACCTATATTAATTAGATAACTATTGGAGTAAATCTTATGTTTGTAATATTATCTCCCCTTTTAGGGACAAGTTCCACGAGGAGCGATGATTACATGTTGAAGAAGTTTAGGATATATCAAATTGTGCTTGCCACATATTCTGATCTTTATTTCCTTTAAAGATAGTTGTAATGTCTCATTCGGTAAATCAATAAACAATGGCTCTTAAGCTAAATTTGTTGGTTGTTGATCCTCCATTTCTTTAGCATGAAAAAATTCAAGGAAATAATAAATAATAATACAAGATAGAATGAAACCTCTATAAAATATGTTTTTTTTTATAGAATTTTTTTTTTGATTCTTTATCTTGGTTTCAATAGATGTTGTTGATGAAATGTATCGACTTTTACTGATGCATTTGCTAGATTCTTGGATGGCTCCTATATGCATTTACTAATATTACATCCGCTATTGTGTTGTGATGCGGCTATCTTATGAAAAAATTATATATATATATATTTAATGTATAATTTATTATACACTTAAATAGAAGTTATATCAATGGATCTTATTGGCTACAAGAAGTGATTAGGTTGTTAGTTTAGAAGAGATCCATTAAATAGGACTATTAATGAGATTTATACAATCTTATTTTTTTTTGGTAGTGACTTTTAAAGTTGATTTTATATTGATAATAACTTTTATATAAGTCATCTTTATTAGACATTGGTGATCCTTAAGATCTTATTTACTTCTTTTATTTGGTATTTAGAACACATATTATATAAATCTTATTAAAAAAAAGATTAAAATAGAATTTTAGGTATGAAAAGGGATAGTTAGGCCATCCATGTGAATGAAAGGAGATGGATGACAAAAGTCTCTATTCCTATTGGCCAAAACTCATACCCAATGGACTTCAAGGAGGTTGTCCGAGGGCTTATTAGAGATTAGGGTTTTTTTTTTGAAAGGAGTTGAATATCAGAGGCTAGGATCAACAACTTTGGTTTTTTGGATATGGTTTTGATACAAATCTTGCATGATTTGGACTTTTTATGAAAGAGATATAGGTGCTCAAAGTTAGGGTGTCAAAATTGTACCTACTGTCACTTTTTTGAATATAATACATACATACAATGAGCAATAGATAATCGGCAACTAATATTGGAAAGAAAATATTTTTGGCTATATTTTTTATATGTAGCTTAATAAAATCCAAGTTGGAATAAAGGAGATATTTGGAATTGAAGTCAGTGCTTGTAAGTTAAGGGCAGTAAGTGACCCTGCTTGATTAGTAGTTATATTTTGAGCTATATTTTAGGCAATTTGATAGATTTTTGGCTCAAAATTTTATAAAGTATATATGTTTATATTATAAGACTATATATAAAACTTTTGTGACATTAGGATTTTGGATTTGTGAGATATGAGGAAAATAGTGCTTAGGTGTCTCTAAGCTAGGGTTTTAAGCACTTGCTAGGATTTTTAAGATATCAGAAGATTGAAAGTAAATTTATAATTGATTCTTCCTTATAATGAAACTCAAGAGGATCATCTATACTTAGAAGAAAATTTTATATATATTAAATAGTTGAATCTAGAGTTTTTGAACTCTAAATTTTAAAAAGATATAAGTCTTTGTAGGTGAATAAGGTTTTGAAAGGTTTTTGTGGAAATTTGAACCTTTTCGTATAAACCTACTTAAATATAAAAAGATTTATCAATAAAAATTATCTTTTGTAATATTCTTGTATTATTATTCCTTTTTATTAAGAAAAAAATCATTCATTGGACTCTTGTCAATATGTTTTAAGTAGATTCTCTACAACCAGGTACCCAATATATTTCCAAATAGAAATTCATGCCATATGACACCGTACCAATGTATAAAATATTCCAATCAATTTTGGTGCCGCCTTGAATTTAAAACCTCTTCTATTTCAAATTCTTTATTGTTGTCTACTTCTATAAGAAGCTGTGGCATTTGTCTTTTGTATGGTATATCCGCTGTCGTATGACGTGGCCTTCTATCTCGAAATACAGTGGGTACTTAGCTATGGAAAGTTTATTTGAAATTTGATGGCAAAAATCCAACAGGTAATTTGTCCTTAATAAAAAGGACAAATAATACAACAATCTTACAAAAGAGAAGTTATATATATAAACCCTCTTGTATTCAAGTAAGTTTGTACAAAAAGGGTTCAAATTTCCACAAAAACCCTTCAAAACTTTATTTACCCGTAAGGACTTATTTCATGCTAAACTTTAGAGTCCAATGACTCTTGATCTGACCATTAAGTTTCCAAAATATTTAGTTCAAATTGTAGATAATTCTCTTAAGTTTCACTACAAGAGAGAATCCATCATAAATCCATTTTTGGTCGTCTGATATCTCAAAATCCCTAGCACGTGCTTAAAACCCCAGCTCAGAGACACCTCAGCACTATTTTCCTAATATCTCACAAACCCAAAATTGTAATGCCACAAAATTTTTGTACATAGTCTTATGATATAAACGTATACTTTCTTGAAAATTTTGAGCTAAAAATCTATGAAATTGCTTAAGATATAGCTCAAAATGTAACCACTATGTAAGTGGGTCACTTACTGCCCTTAAGTTTGTAAGCACTGACTTCAGCTCCCAATATGTCCTTCACCTTAGCTTGGATTTTATCAAGTTATACATAAAAAGTGTAGCTGTAAAAGTGCTCTCTTTAACCCTAGTCGCCGATCCTTGATTGCTCTTTGTATGTGCGAGTTATACCCAATAATGTGACAGTAGGTCTAAAATCAACACCTTAACTTTGGGTGCCTATAACTTCTTCATAAAAAGTGCAAATCACACAAAATGTGCACCTAAACCAGATCCAAAAACCTAAACCTTATGATCTAGGCCTCCGATGTTCGACTCCTCTCGAAAGACAAATCCTAACTCCTACTAAACCCTCGAGCAGCCTCCTTGAAACCCATTGGGCATGATTTTTGGCCAATTAGAATAGAGATTTCTATCATCCACCTCTATTCATCCACATGGATGGCCAAACTACCCTTTTTACACTAAAAACCCTTTTCTGACCCTTCTGTTTATAAGATTTATATACTTAGTGCTTTAAGCATCAAATAAAAGAAGTAAATAAGATCTTAAGGATCACCAATGTCTAACATAGGTGCCTTAAGATATATACAAGTTATTATCAATATAAAATTAACTTCAAAAGTCACTACTAAAAAAAAAATAAGGTCATATAAATCTTAATAATAATCTTTTTAATAGATTTCTTCTAAACTAGCAACCTAATCACATCCTATAACCAATAAAAGTCCACTGATATGGCTCTCATTTAGCTATGTAGTAAATTATACATTAAATTTACATGTACAATTTTTTTACATAGTAGCCAAACCACAACACGACATCTACCCCCTCTAAACATGTGCATCCTTCGGTGTTGTATTATGTGTTGTCTTGTTCAGGAATGCACCGGACACCTTGCTGTAGAAGGTAAAGTAATGTTTGCAAATAATCAAAAAACCATAATAGGTTTCGTCCATGTATGAAGAATATTATTTGAACTTCAATTCAAAAGTGTTTAAAAACACTCCTCTTAGTAACATCAACCATACATATACCCCAATTATCTTGTTTCTTTTATAATTAAGCAATTTTTATTTTTGTTTGTAAGCCCTAATCATAATTAGTGAGCTTTGACAAGCTATAATTTTTAATCTAACCATCTACTTAGTGTGAAATTTTTCACACAAATGTTGGTATAAGCCTTTTACATGCTTAAAAAAAAATTTAGCTCAATCCAACTCACAGATTGCAAGAAAATGCCCAAAAAGCACACTGATGACACTTGGCCGCCAACTTGAAGATTGATGCAGAAACTCTAGTGGTGATTTCTCCTTCTTTCATTGTTAACTTCAGCTCAAACTTGGTGTGTAGCTCAACCTATAAGTCTTCTATCAGAATATCAAAATTTATGTTGATCCAATATGTGGATCTTTAGTTAACATAGAAACCCTATCCAACCCTAAACTGCCAACTTCTGACAACCCTTTGTATCAAAACTCAAATATCTCCTGATTGTATTACTAGATTAACATAAATTTTTATATACACTTAGCACACTCAATAATCCAAACAATATCAAATTTTGAACTATAGATGCTATACAGATTGCATGAATCTCTCAACAATGTAAGCCATCATTGTCTTATATAAAACCCAAAACACCAATACATACCTTGACTTTGAATAGCGATTGCTAATTCTTCCAAAATCCTATGGTCACAAGCTAAATGCCCCTAGAATCCTCTTTAAGCTAGCTATCCAATTCTAATCGTAGATCTTTAAATGTCCCGCTCTCTTGCCTTCGGTGGTTATTTTTGTCCTTAGAGGTCTGATTTCGATCCTATCTCATACCCAGTCTTTCCCTGGATATCAATTCAACTAATTCTAAGGATTTTTAAGTTAAATCCTATTTTCAACTTAATCCTAGTATCAACTATAATAACTATTTTTCTTTTCTATCCTATTTTAATTAACTTATGGCTTTTCAAAATCAATAATAGAATTTATATAGCCTAGAAGAAAACTTTAACAACTAACTTTTATCTGTTAGCTATTAAAATAAGAAAATAATCTAAGAGGCTTCCATAATCTTTTTTTTAAGTATCCTAAGTTCTTATTGAATTAAGATAATCAAGTATTAAATATAAATTACTCTTATCTATACCTTTCGCTATATAAATGTGCTGCAGTATAACATCCACCCCCTCTGAATCTGCGCATCCTCCGGTATGTGCCAAATGAAGCATATGTCATAATTGGCGTCATACTATCTCTTCATTTTCTGTGCCAAGTTCGTCTTCATCATCCATTTCAATATAATTATCTTCTTCAAAGTCATTGATATCTTCAACATGATCTTCCACGTTTATTTTTCCATCTTGTCTTTTGAAAACCTTTACTCGTTTTCCAACAATAGGTATCTTCAACCTTGTACCATCCAATTCTTTCAATAAATATGTGGCATTATCATAAATCGTTACCACTATATAGGGTCCAAACCAACATTTTGAAAACTTCCGTAAGATACTATGCTGGTTATCCAAACTGTTGTCATAAACAAGTACCCAATCACCTTCTTCAATTGCTTTAGGCCTCAATCGATGTTGTTTATCAAACCGAGCCTTGTTCTTTAACCTTGCCTTTTGTAACTATTTTAATGCTAATTCCACATCTTCTGATCTTTGTTCAAGCTGTCGAATTCTAATAGCCAGTAACTCTTCTCTTATTAATCCATCTTTCCAAGGTAGTACACTCCAAATTGGCACATGTTCTTCAATTGGCATAATAGGTTTTTTGACTTGTCATGAGTTCCTTTGGCATATATCCTGTCACCAAATTATATATTGTTCAATCAGTCTACAATGCATAAGGTAGAAGTTGAGGCCATTCTCTCACTCTTCCATTGCAAGCTTTAATCAAGGCTTTTACAATTGGTGGATGTCCACGTTCACTCTTTGCATTCCCTTATGGATTATAAGGCGTAGTCAATGATAATTTAACTCCACATCTCTTGAAGAATTCACGAGCTTCATGTGCATTTAATTCTCCACGATTTGCAGTGATCTTTCCCACACATCCGTAGTAGCAAATAACATCCTTAAGTAATAATCTGCAAATTCCTTCTATAGACTTTGCCCTTAAAGCCCTGCCTTCCACTTGGTTTGATAAATCCTCATGAGCCAAAACTAAATACCTCATTTGCCATAGTTCCATTGGCATAATAACCAAATCCACAACCCATTTAAAATGAATGGCCAAAGAATATGTTGGATGCAAACCATCTTGGTGTCGTACATTCGAATACATTTGACAAGCTACATAAGATTTTACAAATGAAGTTACATCTCGATACATATTCTTCCACCAATATTATTCCCTCAATTTAGTAAAAGTAGTCCAAATTCCTCTATGCCCTGCCCATAAACTATCATGAAATTTCTTGAGTAATTTTTGTTGATCTTTTTTGGTACCTACTACTTGTTGTGGCATACCAATGTTTGATTTTGGCCTCTTCCATAGAAATCTCCCTTGTAATATGAACTTATATGCTTTTTTCTTGATCTGTTTAAATTTTTCAATTGACCAATTAGCATACTTGATTCATATGCTCAAATAATACTTAATATCCAATAAATCTCTTTCATAATTTTCTTCATGAAATGGCTTATTTTTCTTGTTTAATTGTGAAATTGAATAAAATTTAGTGCCCACATCATCAATATCCTCTATCATTTCATCTTCTCCATTATATCTTGCTGAAGATAATATATGTGCTACGGAATTGTCTTTTCCCACAACATGCTTAAATTCTAGATTTAATGACTTGATATAAGCAATCCATCTTAACATTGCAATGTGTGGAATTGTGCAATTAGTAATCATTCCAAGCAAAGGCAAACAATCTGTTTCCACCACCACTATTGCCCTAATTAAATAATCCCTTTCAGCTTTCATAGCTGAAATAATTCCCCATAATTCCCTTTTCACTTGAGAATATGCACGTTGGCATTGTCGTGTTGTGGTTTGGCTACTAGGTGAATAAATTGTACATGTATATTTAATATATAATTTACTACATAGCTAAATGAGAGCCATATCAGTAGACTTTTATTGGTTATAGGATGTGATTAGGTTGCTAGTTTAGAAGAAATCTATTAAAAGGATTATTATTAAGATTTATATGACCTTATTTTCTTTTTATTAGTGACTTTTGAAGTTAATTTTATATTGATAATAACTTGTATATATCTTAAGTCACCTATGTTAGACATTGGTGATCCTTAAGATCTTATTTACTTCTTTTATTTGGTGCTTAAAGCACCAAGTATATAAATCTTATAAGAAGAAGGGTTAGAAAAGGGTTTTTAGTGTAAAAAGGGTAGTTTGGCCATCTATGTGGATGAATAGAGGTAGATGATAGAAATCTCTATTCTAATTGGCCAAAAATCATGCCCAATGGGCTTCAAGGAGGTTGCCCGAGGGTTTATTAGGAGTTAGGGTTTATTTTTTGAAAGGAGTCGAACATCAAAGGCTAGGATCATAAGGTTTAGGTACAAATTTTGTGTGATTTGCACTTTTTATGAAGAAGTTATAGGCACTCAAAGTTAAGGTGTTGATTTTAGACCTATTGTCACATTATTGGGTATAACTCACACATACAAAGAACAATCAAAGATCGGTGACTAGGATTAAAGAGAGCACTTTTACGGCTACACTTTTTATGGGTAACTTGATAAAATCCAAGCTAAGGTGAAGGAGATATTGAGAGTTGAAGTTAGTGCTTATAAACTTAAGGGCAGTAAGTGACCCACTTACATAGTGGTTATATTTTGAGCTATATCTTAAGCAATTTCATAGGTTTTTGGCTCAAAATTTTCAAGAGTGTTTATGTTTATGTCACAAGACTATGTCCAAAAATTTTGTGGCATTACAATTTTGGATTTGTGAGATATAAAGAAAATAGTACTCGGGTGTCTCTGAGCTAGGGTTTTAAGCACCTGCTAGGGGTTTTGAGATATCAGACGATTGAAAACGAATTTATGGTTGATTCTTTCTTGTGGTAAAATTTAAGAGAATTATCTATACTTTGGACTAAATTTTATAGAAACCAAATAGTTGGATCAAGAGTCATTGGACTCTAAAGTTTAGCATGAAATAAGTCCTTGCAGGTGAATAAAGTTTTGAAGGATTTTTGTGGAAATTTGAACCTTTTTTGTACAAACTTACTTGAATACAAAAGGATTTATGTACATAACTTCTCTTTTGTGAGATTGTTATATTATTTGTCCTTTTCATTAAGGACAAATCACGTATTGGATTTTTGCCATCAAATTTCAAGTAAACTCTTTATAGCCACGTATCCAGTGTATTCCCAGATAGAAGGCCACGTCATACGACATATTGGTGAATCCGACGTGAAACATATGGAGTGGGGAGTTTTGAAAAAATATTTTGGTCTTTATTATGGCAGGGGAACAAGGAGATAGTAAAGGAAACTGCAGTAGAAGATCACCAATGCAGCTTGATCCTCCTACAGCTCAAATGTTTCAAGCATTTACTCTTTATATGCAGCAACAGTAAGTAGTAGAGCATAAGGAGGCTATGGCTATCAAAGCCTTACAATCTGTTATTGGTTTAATGGATCAATTTGATGGGAAAATATTTCTAAGTATTTGAAATATTATTCTCGAGAGATGGAACTCAATAAAGTATTGGAGAAGGAAATGATTCTTACTTTTGAGCTTGTAGTTGTACCAGAGCTTCGTGAGCATATAAAAGAGATTATTCAAACTCATAGAATAAAATGGGAGGATTTTATGCTTCAGCTAAAACAAGAGTATTCTTTGGAGGATGCTGAAAGAGTGGCAAAAAAATCACTTATGGAATGGAGTAATAAATCCAACAAAAGGTTGGTTGCGACAAAATTGTTTCAGAAATTTGAAAGGTGATTTCTTCAATTATCTCGAGTGGAAAAGCTTACACTTGAAAATAATAAAGTAGAGCTATATCTCCAATCAGCCAACAATAAATTACAAAGGGAGTTGGAATTATTGTTGGAAGATAATACAGAAGACAATGGACTTACTACTGATTGGAAGAAGGTCTCTGAAGCTGTGGATATACTTGCTAAATGAAAATACCGAAGAGGTAAAGTGGTGGTAAGACAAGAAACTAGGCCTCCACCAATTATAGTATCTCGTAGGCAAGTGCCAGAACCTGCTATACTAGTAAGTACTATTCCAATTCCTATGTCTACAGTTGCACTGTAGAAAGATGCAATTGAAGAGTTAGTAAAAAGAATGAAAGACTTACAAATCAAATTGGCAAAGCTAGAGGAAAAAAGAGGAACATCTAAGATCAAACCTACATTAAAGCAAGGATATATACAACGATGTATTTGGTGCGATAGTATGGAGCATCCTCGTAAGGAATGTGGAGATTTTGCTGATATTTTGCAACAAGGAGTAATTATATGGAAAGATAGAAAGATTGCATTACGTGACATAAGTGAGTTCATTAAAACCAACTTTGGAAAATAAGGGATGAAAAGGGTTTTAGAAGATTATTTATCTCAATATACTATGGCATCAGAAAAAGCTACCACTTATAATATTGAGGTTATAAGAGAGAAGGAGGATGTTTTTGACAAACATGTAGACACGGGAGATTTATGGAATCATGCTATTACTAGCATGAATAAAAAAAAAACATCAAGGCAAGAATTACTCAATGCAGCCACAATAATTAGAAATGCAACAGGATGGGATGACCTTGTTGATACCATGTTTGTACATGCTTATATGGCAAAATTCCACCATGAAGCTTTGATGGATGTGAAAAGGAGAAGAAATATAACAGAAAAAAATCTCCAGGAATCAAATAACAAAAGGAGATTTCAAAAGGATACAAAAATAATACAGAATAAGGAAGTACCTATATTATAAGGTAATAGACCATCCAAGGTTGAGCCATCGACATCACACTCTGGAGATGCATCACTATGAAAAAAAAAATGGAAAGAAGGGATAGAAGCCAATAAAAATAAAGAAAAGGATAAGCTTGTTGCCTATAAGCTGCAATCAGATATAGAGGCAACTACAAATTTAAAAGGGGTGTTGGAAGAAAGGGTGTTGAATGCCAAAATTGAATTCACTTTACGTGAAATTTTAGGCATTGTAAAAAAAGAATTTCATAATGTCATTATCGACACCATTAAACGATAAAGACAATTGATAGGAGAGTTAGCAATGTCTAATGCTTTAAATACAACATTAACAGAAGAAGAAGAGCTGGAATTGGCTGAATGTTGTATCAATCAAAAGAATCAATTTTCCTTGGATGAAGATAAGATTGATGACAAAGGTCCTAATCATTACTCTAAGAAGCATTGGACTAGAGCCACTACAGAAACTTTGGTGAAGGTAGGAGATTTGACAGATCTAGTAGTTGTTCTTATTGACCATGGATCTGAAATCAATATTATGTCTAAAGACATTTATAAATATGGGAGGTGGCCCATTGATACTAAACATGGTTGGATGATCCGAGTACCAAATAACACACATGGAGATCTTTATGGCGCTTGTCCAGATATAAAGGTGAAAATCGGAGATGTATCTATTGAACAAAAATTTTTTTGTTCAAAATAATATTTCTTATCCAATAATTCTTGAACAACCATATATTATTGCTGTAAGGATGGAAACTAAGGTATTAGATGATAGATCTGCATGTGCTTGCATTAGAAGCCAAGATGATACACGAGCAGTACAATTTTTAACAATACCTACTAATCATGAGCGTAATAGGGATTATCTACGAAGTGGCTCATTACCAAGAATTGATGAAGAGTTTAAGGATTTTTGCAAGGTATTACTATAGAGCGAGGATGTGGTGGTACGTCAGAGAAGGTACTCTCACAAGGAGAAGAAAGTACCTTTTATACAAGAATTGTAGAAATTTTTAAAAGTGAATTTGCTGTACATACACAAATTAATGACCTACAAAAACGAGAAAAAAGGATTGTGAGAAAAACCGATAAAGACGTAAAAAGAGTGGGTATGCTTGATGAAGATGACAAGATAATAGATATATATATGAAAACAGCTTTAGAAGATATGTTGGAAGAACTTATAAAGATTGAAGTAATAGATGAAGATCAAGTGGTGTAAGTACATTCAAGAGAGCTCTATTCAATTATACAAGCATTTCAAGGTTATGAAGTCAAAGTTGAAACTAGGTACAAAACTGTAGAAAGAAAAATAAAACCTGTAGCTATATCATTACCTAGTGATTCAAACCACCAAGTTCAAGAGACTTCAAAGGAAAAAGATTTACGAAATCTTGATCAAATTGGCCATAAGTTTACAGAAAGTACGTTCAAGGAGTTGAAAGTGGGATCCGCGGATTTTCTTCTACCTATCAAAGAAATAGAATTCAAAAAAATGTTGAGGAAGCACAGAAAAGCTTTTGCTTTTGAACCTTCAGAAATTGGATGTGTGGATCCAAGTATTGTGGCACCAATGGTTATATTTACAGTTCCACATGCTCCATGGGATCCAAGGCCAATTCCGATACCTAGAGCACATCTATCCAAGCTTATAGAGTTGTTAAAAGAAAAGATACAGATGAAAATCTTAGAACCATCATTTGCACCATATTCTAATTGTTGGTTTATAGTACCAAAGAAAAATGGAAGTCTACGATTTATTTAAGATATGCAACCAATGAATCAAGTGACCATTAAAAATACAGGAGTGGGACCAATTGTTGGAGAATTTGTTGAAGCATTTGCTGGTAGAGCCATTTATTCTATTGGAGATCTTTATTCTGGGTATAACTAGTTTCAACTTGCGGAAGGAAGCAGGGATATCACTACTATGAGGACACCTTTAGGACTGGTGAAAATGTGTACATTATTATAAGGAGCAACAAACTCAGTTGCTCATATGATGAATGGGATGAATAAGGTGCTCTGTGATTTTATTCCAGAAAAGACTATACTTTTTTAGATGATATTCCAATAAAAAGGTGTATAGAAGAAAGAAAAGAAAAAATAATAGATCAGAGGGGGTGTCATAAATTTGTATCTAGTCATATTTTGGATTGTGATAAGATTTTATCACGGCTTGAAGAAATCTACTTGGCCTTATCAAGAGCTAAATCAACTTTTGGCATTCGTGAGGTTGTTATTGTGGGGCATTTATGTGGATGGTTTGGTCGTAAATTAGACCCTACTAAAGTGGACGCCATACAACGAATAAAAGAAGTTTGTAGTTCACAGATAGAAGTATGGAGATTTTTGGGAGCTTGTATATTTTATTATATATGGATTCTACATTATGCGCATATAGCAAATTCCCTCTATGGTCTGCTACAAAAAAAGAAGAGGTTTAAATGGGAGAAGATACATACAAAAGCAATGCAAAGGTTAAAGCAATCATTGTCTTTTTCACTTGTGCTACGTAGAATAAATTATGAGAATAGAAATCCAGTGATACTTACAATTGATACTAGTCCAATAGCTATTAGTTCAACATTAGGACATGATGACAAAGAAGAGAATCAATTTGCCATATGATTTGGAGCTAAAATATTAAGTGAAAGAGAAAGGTGCTATCTATAAGTGAAACAAGAATTATAGAGGGTAGTGACAGCTATGAAAACTGATAGAGATTATCTAATTGGGGCATCAATGATAGTGGAAACAGATTGTTTGCCACTATTGGGAATGATCACCAATTGTAATATCCCTAATATTGCTATGTTGAGGTGGATTGCATATATTAAGTCTTTAAATCCTGAATTCAAGTACATAGCAGGCAAAAATAATCTAGTGGTGGATATGCTATCTCAGGCTAGATATGAAGAAGAAGAAGATTTGATTGATAATACCAAAGATGTAAGTACTACTTTTTATTCTCGAATACAACAAGGAGAGAACGAGTATCCAAAATTATTTATGGAAGAATTATATGAAAGAGAATAGATAGACATTGGATATTATTTGAGCACGCTATCAAGACAATCACAATAGAATGATATTCATTTCAAGTAAATTAGACGAAAAGCCTATAACTACCTTTTACAAGGTAGATACTTGTGGAAGCAATGTAAAAGAGACAGTGATATACTGCAAAGAGTAATTTCCAAGAAAAAAATAGAAGAGCAACTGATTCAAGAATTCCATGATAGCTTGTGGACTAGTCATAGAGGTATTTATGCTACCTTTAATAAGCTTAAAGAAAAATATTGGTGGTGTAATATGTATAGAGATGTAGTAAAGTTTGTGGAATCATGTCAAACTTGCCAAATGTATTCAGAGATTCGACATAGAGACGGGTTGCATCCTACATATCCTCTAACAATACATTATAAATGGGTGGTGGATTTAGTTACTATGCCTATGAAATTATGGCAAATACGATACTTGATTTTGGCATGAGAAGATTTATCCAACTAGGTGGAGGGAAGAGCTCTATGAATAAAATCCAGTGAAGGAGTTTGTAGATTTTTATTAGAGGATGTGATTTATAGATACGGATGTATTGGAAAGATTATTGCTGATCGTGGAGAATTAGATACATATGAGACAAGGAAATTTTTTGAAAGATGTGGGATCAAGCTTGCACTTACAATAATGTATAATCCAAAGAGTAATGCCAAAAGTGAACGAGGTCATCCTCCAATAGTAAAAGCCATTGTTAAAGCATGTAAAGGAAGGGCAAAAGAATGGCCAAGATTATTACTATTTGCTCTATGGGCTGATCGTACTACTCACAGTTCAATAATTGGATATATGCCTACAGAATTGATACAAGGGCAAAAGCCTAATATGACAATTAAAGAGCAAATATATACTTGGAATGTTTTACTTTGGCAAGACAATGTGTCTAGAAAAAAACTTCTTGCACTTTGAATGCGTCAATTGGACAGAAGACTTGAAGATATAGAAAAAGCAGTTGTTAAACTAAGGAAGGCACAAATCAAAAATAAAGATAGATTTGACAAGCGACATCGGTTAAGACCAAAAGAAATTCAAAAAGGTGATTGGGTTTTGGTATATGATAGTAGCTTGGATAACCAGCATAGTACTCTTAGAAAATTTTCTAAACGTTGGTTTGGACCTTCTGTGGTTGTAAATATTTTGGATAATGCCACATATGTATTAAGGGAGCTAGATGGAACACACCTTAAAGTTCCAATTGCAAGAAAACGCATAAAACTCTTAAAACAACAGGGTCAAGACATAACACATGAAGATATAAGAGAAGAAATTGACTTCTTAATAGATGAAGAAGAACAATAGGATTTTGAAGAAGATATTGCTGGAGCAATAGTATGACGCCGACCACAACTTCAACTCTTGCTGGTACATATCAGAGGATGCACAGATTTAGAGGGGATGGATGTCGTGTTGTGGTTTGGCTACTATATAAAAAAAACTATACATGTATATTTAATGAAGAATTTACTACATAGCTAAATGAGAGCCATATCAGTAGACTTTTATTGGTTATAGGATGTGATTAGGTTGCTAGTTTAGAAGAAATCTATTAAAAGGATTATTATTAAGATTTATATGACCTTATTTTCTTTTTAGTAGTGACTTTTGAAGTTAATTTTATATTGATAGTAACTTGTATATATCTTAAGTCACCTATGTTAGACATTGGTGATCCTTAAGATCTTATTTACTTCTTTTATTTGGTGCTTAAAGCACCAAGTATGTAAATCTTATAAAAAGAAGGGTTAGAAAAGGGTTTTTAGTGTAAAAAGGGTAGTTTGGCCATCCATGTGGATGAATAGAGGTGGATGATAGAAATCTCTATTCTAATTGGCCAAAAATCATGTCCAATGGACTTTAAGGAGGCTGCCCGAGGGTTTATTAGGAGTTAGGATTTTGTTTTTGAGAGGAGTCGAACATCAAAGGCTAGGATCATAAGGTTTAGGTTTTTGGATCTGATTTAGGTACAAATTTTGTGTGATTTGCACTTTTTATGAAGAAGTTATAGGCACTCAAAGTTAAGGTGTTGATTTTGGACTTATTGTCACTCTTTTGGATATAACTCGCACATACAAAGAGCAATCAAGGATCGGCGACCAGGGTTAAAGAGAGCACTTTTACGGCTAAACTTTTTATGGATAACTTGATAAAATCTAAGCTAAGGTGAAGGAGATATTGGGAATTGAAGTCAGTGCTTACAAACTTAAGGGCAGTAAGTGACCTACTTACATAGTGGTTATATTTTGAGCTATATCTTAAGCAATTTCATAGATTTTTGGCTCAAAATTTTCAAGAGAGTATATGTTTATGTCACAAGACTATGTGCAAAAATTTTGTGGTATTAAAATTTTGGGTTTGTGAGATATAAGGAAAATAGTGCTGAGGTGTCTCTGAGCTAGGGTTTTAAGCACCTGCTAGGGGTTTTGAGATATCAGACGATTGAAAACGAATTTATGATTGATTCTTTCTTGTGATAATACTTAAGAGAATTATCTACACTTTGAACTAGATTTTATAGAAACCAAATATTTGGATTAAGAGTCATTGGACTCTAAAGTTTAGTAAGAAATAAGTCCTTGCGGGTGAATAAAGTTTTGAAGGGTTTTTGTGGAAATTTGAACCTTTTTTGTACAAACTTACTTGAATTCAAAAGGGTTTATATACATAACTTCTCTTTAGTGAGATTGTTGTATTATTTGTCATTTTTATTAAAGACAAATCACGTATTGGATTTTTGCCATCAAATTTCAAATAAACTTTCTATAGCCACGTATCCAGTGTATTCCCAGATAGAAGGCCACGTTGTCGTGTTGTAAATCAAAACATAGTGTGAAAAACATAAAAGAATGCATTAAAATAAAAAGATTAAGATTAGAAGAGAGGTTGATAGAAAATTAGTAGTAAGAAGATACAATGGAAATTTACCTTGAAAAGTGAAATTTCTTCAAGTTAGTAAAAAAGAAAAGGTTGAGGAAGTGGAAAAGACATGGGCTAAGAGGTCTTTTTGACCAAGAGGATAAAGAAGACCAGGAGGGAGATGACAAGGAAGGGTCGTGAAGAAGAAGGAGGAGAGTTTTTTTGGAGAGATAGGGTTTCTTTTTGATAGGCAGTATACGTTTTGGTGTGTAGAAGAAGCTTAGAGAGGATTTTAGATGCGAGTTTTTGTAGGTTTGTAGTAGACAAGATAAGAAACTCATAGAAATAATTCTCATGTCTTTTCATTAAGTATCAAGGGAGATATGAGTCGTGAAAGTTGTAGGTGTTTAAGACTAGGGCAGAGAGGGTTACAAACTTTCGGGCCTTGGTTCTTAGAAACCACTTACACTTTAGTGGCGAAATTTGTTGGTTTTTTGTTTCTTATAGAGTTAACTACTTTTTGTTAAAATCTCAAGTCAATATGACCTCTGAGCAAAGAGTTATGAGTGAAATTGTAACCAGTTTGAATGAAAAAAAGAAATAGAGTGAAGGTAGGGTTGAGGGTTTGTATGGGCAGTGCATGTATGTGGGTTTTTTTGGGTATAAAGAGATTTAGGAGACGAATTTGAGTGTGAAATTTGATAGACATGATCTTTGTAAGTTAAGGAAGAGATGAGTATAAGTTTGATACTCATTAGTCTTATAAATAAAATGTTATGCTCTTTCAAAGTAACAGGGGTCTATCTCCAAATCAGTGAAGTTTGAGGGAGCATATCTTTGTGATCAGAGTAGTATTTAGAGTAAAATTTGTTGGGATTTGTAGATATATGAGTCTATTAAGTTGTGTAAAAA